>JASVEL010002133.1:0-58451 GCA_032618575.1 Nicotiana noctiflora
ATTGAGGCTTCAGTTCAAGGAAGTGGTGATGTCATTCGAAAACAAAATCAGCCTCCACCTGTAGTGACTAGTCGTAATAGGAGAATTATTAGCTTTATCTTTTTTATAAGGTATAATTGAATGTGATCACCCTAGAACCCTCGTACAATCACAGCTCTTATTATTGTCATGACAAGAACCATTTGACATTGATATTACGATCCGTCTATTGTCAACACAAGAACCATTTGACATTGATATTACGATCCGTCAGCTTTATTCTTCGAATCACATTACCAATTGTTATGTTCCAAACGTGAATTAGCTGCCCTAGAAAGTGACTCCCCATATAAAAAGCATGTATACATATATAAAAGTGTTCACATGTTAAATTGAACTTTCCAAAGGTGTTAAATTTTGAGCCATACATGGAATTTACTACACCACTTAACTACCCATTCTTAGATATAGGCCTACATAGATATCCATAATCTTTCAATCTTGTTGATTTGACATACAATATTCCCAACAAAATATAAAGTGAAAAGACACAGGCACCCCACTAAAGGCAGACAATGACACAAATATTCAAATAAATTTAGAGGAACTGGTATAAACATGTGAAACACATAGACCACAAGAGAATAGATTTGTTGATGTGCAAGTTATTATTATAATAAATGAAATTATGCGTTTGATCCATGTCTTTGTCTTAATCATGATCTTGTAACGGCATAGACTACTTCAGTCCACTTGTGTATACAATGTCCTTTTCTATTGGACCCTCAATTTTGGCCTTTACGAATAAGTTTTATATTGTGGGCATAATTTTTTTGGGAAAAGGTCCAAATTTACTCATTTACTTTTAGACATTGTTTATATCTAACTTTCGTTATATAATTTGGCTAAATTTATCCTTACCATTATATTGTTTGGTCAAATTTACCCCTACCATCAGTAAACATTTAAAAAATTACCTCTCAATCCATAAGGTGACCAAAAATCTCCCAAATTATTTTAATTAAGTCATTTATTCTTCTTCCTGATCCACTATTTCTATTTCCGAAATAGTTAGCATTTACCTGCTTTATTAGTTAGAAAAAATAAGAGAAAGAAATATTAAAATAATACAACAGTTAGTAAATAAAGTATTGTAAATTGAAGAATCTAAATTGATAGCTTATCTAAATTCCAAAAGTATTTACAACACATCCAACTTTAATGAGTTCATTGCACTAAAGGTACGGAGAGATTTGCAAGTTTTAGTGATGGAAGTTGAAGGTCCTCGGAGATTTTACATTGTCAAATTCAAGTTTGCTTTGATCAAATTCACATGTATTGTGCCCTCTTAAGATAGTCAGTTGAACTCTATACTAACACGACAATTACAAAACACATATTCGAATATACATGTACATACATGAACAGTAGTTGCATATAACATATAATAAAGAGACTCATTATATTATGCAGTGTGTATATGATTGAAAAATAAATAAAAATTTAAATCAATTCTAGACCCATTATCGCAAGAAGAGAAGTGCGTGCAATAGTAATTAAAAATATTCATAAATAATTTGTATAGTTTTGTACCTTTAGCATTCACATCAATAATAATTTTTGAAAATTATGGAGCAATAACAGCAAGTTATTAAATAAAAATAAACTTAAAGATTGTGGATTACCTAACAGATCAAAGGATAATTCTTAAAAGTTTGCTGATGGTAGGGATAAACTTGGTCGGATAGTATAACGGTATTGGTCAATTCAGCTGGATAGTATAACGGGGGTAGATATAAATATTATCCAAAAGTAAAGGGATATATTTGGCCCTTTTTCTTCTTTTTTTTAACCCTAATCTATATACACTATATAACCAATTACATAGTAACATATTATAACTGTAGTTTTTAAAAGTTACTATATCATATATAATACAAGAAATTACCTAGTGTTATATGACAACAACAACAACAACTACTCCAGTATGTTCCCACAAAGTGGGGTCTGGGGAAGGTAATACGTACACAGGCCTTACCCCTACCCGAAAGGGTAGAGAGGCTGTTTCCGGCATAGTGTTATATGACAATTCTAACTTAATAGTGTATCTTTTGTTATAATTTTATCCTAAATTTCTAATTCAGTAGGACTTTCTTTCTTGAAAGAAGGGAAAAGAATAAATTTCCTTCATATGCTTTATTATTTTTTGGAGGAAAAATCTTGGACATTTATAAATTAAGATCTCTGTTTCTCACAACAATAACAATAATATTCATATTAAAAAAAAAAATTGTTAGCTCCCGCATGTATGGATCACAATATTATGACACTATCAAGTACAGAGCGTAAACTCTTTGCAAATAGCTATTAGTGGTTAAACCAAACCTTTATCTAGTAGTACAAAACTACAATAGCCATTAATATCAAACAGTTTTTTTGTGCGCAATTTTGGAGACGCCATCTGTAAATTTTGGAGGAGAAGCCAAAAGAAGGCCGGCAAGGCGACAGGTTAGTCAAATAATGATACGATGAATACAATATTTTATTGTCAAATGAGTTAACAATGTTCCAAGAACCTCAAAATCCAAATGGCATTCTCTTTTATTATTGGACAGTAATAAAACAATTATGATCTTCAAGTAGCTCATTTATTTTTCTCCGAGTTAAAGAGGTAGCAATTAGTATAAGAAAAGATTTTTTCTAATTGAATAAATTATCAAGTCGGTAATTCTTACTTCAATCTAACTGGCCGATTTATTTACGCAATCAATATAACTCAGCTTTACGGGGAAACATCAAAATAGAGCGACGAAATTAACTAGATTAAAAAAGAAATGAAAAAAGAAGAAAAAACGGAGGAAGAATATGATCATGACAAATTTTGGATTATAAATATGATGTTTTATACTTCAATACCACACAAAAGTGGTGATTTGTATGATGTTAAATCTTTTGCGTGCACTAGTTATAGAAGGATCAGGTTCTTCTATGCGTTCCTTATGCTACTGTTAAGGAATAGTAAATGCAGAAAATAAAGACCACAGTATTTTTACGTGAAAATTACCTGGCTCAAAAGGTGAAAAAATTAGAACATACTACCCAGTTTGATTTTTTTCCACACTTCACTAAATCACTGAGCCAAAAAAAACATTTACAAAACTCTTGTAAACCAAAGGATTACCTCTAACCCTTTGTGGCAACCAGTCTCAGAGTGTTGCGACAATTTCAAGTTAACTCTAACTTGAACAATACACTCAAAGTACCTAGTACAACTACTTCTAGAGAAAGCTGGAAGGTACAACGCAAAGGCCCTACTATAATTGAACCAGAATAAAAAATAAACACGTGGAACTGGTTCTTCTATTTGGTTCATGTAGCTTCAAGTTCACACATTTGAATCACACGGGAATTGCTTGCAAAATGTCTTGCTATTTTGCTCTCAACTCTTGTTTAACTTTAGCGTTTATGCATGCATGTAAAATGAGAACAGCCTGATATTTATTGAGTTAGTAGAATAGGAAATAAGTAGAGTTCTATCGCTATATTCTTCCTTGGTGGAATATTTCTAGTTATCTTGAACTTCTAACTTTTCTTTTATATAGGATAGAGTTCTCGTCAAGTAAGGAGTTCTGCTCCTTATAAATTATGCAACCTTTTTGGTCGAAAGATATCAGATATAACAACTTAAGCTATCTCCTTTACGTGCATGCCATGTGTTTGAATCTGCCCGTGTCTGAGTACACTGTGTATGGACCTGGTTCATGTTTGAGTTCCTTTGTCAATTATTAAAACACACTTACTTAGGCCAACAAATTCCCTTTTTTGATGATGACAAACTCTATGCTTTTCATAAGCATGAGATCTATTTCAACTCAGCTTAAGATCAATACGATGTTAGAACACTTACCATTTTAAACTCAAAAATCATTAAGGACCAGATTCATTAGGTTATAAACATCACAGTTCAAAGTAAAAAGCAATTATCTTCCCCTTTTTGGCATCATTAAAAAGTTCCAAAATTATGTTAGATAACCAGATTTTATTAGATCTTACTCATGGTCATTGGGGCTACGTCAAATGCAATCATGGATTCAATTTTCTCTTTATCAATCTAAAATATTAGTCATTTAAGAACCATCCACAAACAATTAGAGCAAAAACAGTTGATTATCATTATTAAGAGTCATCCACAAATCATAGAAGGAAATAACACTATTGTACCATGAGCAAAAGGAAAAAAAAAGGAAACATCCTATTCGGGTCACTAGTATGCTAACTAGGATAAGAAGGGTTTAAGCCTAGGAAGGACTAGGTTATTGGTTTCTGGCCTGAAGTATTTTAACATGTCATGAAGAATGTCTTCATTTTTCCCATTTTTCTTTGCAAGCTCAGTCCATAAGAGAATCCCTCTTAGTTTCTACTTCAACGAGTCTCTTCTGTAGCCCCTCAATCTTAAAATCCTTAGCCCCACTATCCTGCACCAAGGCTCTCACTTTGTTGTTCACAGACACCTTTTTGGATGAATCAGGTTCTTTCAGAGAAGTATGGACTTCATAGTCACATAGTCATATGCAGTCAAGGTGTACCGCCTTAGCATTAATCTGCTTCCACTTCTTATGCGTATTGCTATTTTCTGGTGCGTTAGCAGGAGGACTTGTGTTACTCTCATTGACAACTTCCCACAAATCCTCACCAACAAGGTATGATTCCATACAAGTCTTCTATACCTTGTAGTTGGACTGATTCAATAACTCCATCCCCAGTCCATTTGCACGACCACACAAATCCATTTAGAGAAACCAGTTGAATCAACCACTACCCCGACCTTGAAATCCAGAAGCCAACGTATGGCTCTGATACCATGTAAAGAATAGCAGAAGAAGAGTATTATTTGGAAACCTTCTGCTAGCCCAAGATCATTAACTAAAAAGGAAGATTCAACTAAGGAAGAGGAAGCTTTCAAAGGAGAAGAAAAATTTTGGAGAGAAATTTGTTTAGGAAAGAAGGCTTTCTTGAATTTGACTTGGTTACAAATGAACAAGACACCCTATTTATACTAGCCTATGGATGATTCTAGATAACGTACAAAGAAAATTCTAGCAACTTTATCTTCTAACAACACTCTAGAATATCTAGACATATCTTATCTTCCCACGACATTCTAGAACATCTAGATATGTCTACTAGATAAATATCAAGGATATCATACTAGGACATTCTAGAGGATTTTATATTTATCCAAAAAATCAACTTTATTTTTATTTTTTACATACCTCACTTGTGGGATTATACTGGATTGTTGTTGTTGTTGATTATGAAATGCCTTTTCATTCAATTGAAACAGAAAAAGATATTACGTGGAGTTAGTTTTACCTTCTAATTTTAACTCTCCACGGTCCATATTAATCGTCTTTTACAATTTTTGTACACCTTGAGCACAATAATATTTGTCTTAGTAACACTTTATCTCTCTTTAAACACTAGCACTTAGGTGCAAAGTTCCATTTTCATTAAAGATTCCTATCTTCCGTCAATTCTTCTTCTCTTTATTACGGCCAATTCCACCCAACAAAGATGAAGATAAAAAGTTAAAGAGGAAGAGCTAATATGTCAATTTCTTTACTCATTTTGACGTAATAAGTGGGTCTCACCTACAGTGAGTAGTAATACCTTTAATTGCGAAAAAAAGAAAACCAATGTGATTCCTGGTGAGTTTTTGTTTTTCCTTTTCAAATTGTTATCGTTGAGGATTCGTGGGACAAAAAGTGTCAGGACTACTTGTGATTTTCACGTTTCATAAATAAGGTAGCTTTATATGAAAAGAAAAAGAAACAATCCAGGTACAAGTAACCTTTAAACCCATCCAAAAGTAGAAAGCAACTTATGAAAGGGAAAAAGAAAACCCAAAAGTGACAGCCAAAAAAAAACAACCAAAATTTACAAAGCTTTTGCTGAATTACAAGAGATATTTACAGTTTTTTCACTCATTTTTTTTCTTCTACTTGACCATCTTTTGTAGTTCTCTTGAGTAGTGTTGGGGTTGCTATGATACAAAATAAGGAAACAAACAAAAGAGGGACATAACATGTGGTGAGAATCAAAACGACACATCAGAAGCTCTGGCTGGTGTTGCTGCAGCGGCATTACCGGATCTTGGCTGTCGTAGAAGCGCAATCAGTGTCTCCGCCTGTCCATTCATAATACGACCAAAACACAAGATACTCATCAAATACTGCTGCTTAATAATACTCAAACACTGACAAATTCAAATATTTTATATACTCGTCGATCCAGCTTACTTTTTTCGGGGTCAATGACAAATTGTAAGTACGAAAAGATGAAGAGAAACCTATTTTAATTGTTCAAATAATTTACTAACAGTGTCATATTTACATATTGAAAAGGACAAAGACACCAAGTTAATCGAACTTCAGCTCTCAGTATTTTCCGTAACCTGCTAGAGGCCACATATTGGAGAGCGACTAGTGCATCCATCCACCTAACAATAAATGTTGTCCATATCCAAATCACACATCACCAAATTCACCATAATACTTACGTAGTCTATCTTTACACCTAAGCTCAGTGCTAACCCTATTTAATTAATTAGCCTAACTCACTAATTAAGTATATACTTCACATTTCATGGCGGCGGTTTTAACTTTTTGACTGTATAGTAGCTAAATTTATTTGAACTTTTTTATCTTAAGTGCTACTAATTGGGTTTTAAATAACTTTTGCCATATTAAAGGCTATATACCCTATATGCAGCCCTGCAGGTGTAGATTTCACTACTTCCCCAATAATTCTACATATATATTGATAATTTTTTAATTAGAATTATATTTATATTGGAGTGATAAAAGTTATTAAGTATTACTACCGTTTTGTATGATTTAAAATTCTATCTCCATTTTTGAACAATCATAGACGGGGAAAAAGGATATTTTAAATTTTTTTACCTTTTGTTTGGCGCGACTTGTACCAGATTGGGACAAAGCAACCAATGGGGGAATAGCACCTTCGCGTGCCACCATAGTACGGTAAGTCACGCTATCCTCACACAGCTGCAACAATATCGCCACCGCAATCTCCTTCTGTCGTTCTGTCCCCACCTCCACGATCTCCACCAACACCGGAATTCCACCTTCCTCCACCACAGCCGCCCTCGCTTCCGTCAACGATATCAAAACGCTCACCACGAACGCCGATTTATCCACCATGTTTGAACTGAAATCCGCCATTGATTCCACTAACGGCTTCATTACTCCAGCTTGTACCGCTCTGACCTTGTTCTCCTTCACGGAGCATAAGGAGTACAGTGCAGTTGAGGCGTCCTTCTTCCCGCGGAAATTGCCGGTTTCTAGAAGGTTCACTAACGGCGGTATTGCACCCGACCGACCAATTGCGATTTTGTTCTCTTCGATTTGCGACAAACGGAGCAGAGCGCAAGCGGAATTCTCCTTCGCGGTTGAATTGCCGATTTTCAGAGCTCGAACTAACGGTTTGATCGCTCCTGATGCTGCGATGAGCTCCTTATTTTCGTCACAGAGAGATAAATTGAGAATCGCGGTAACACCGTACTCTTGAAGGTGAAGATCAGTGGAAGAGATAAGCGAAATCAAAGGCTTAATCGCTCCAGCTCGAGCGATTTTGAGACGATTTTCCGGTTTGTTTTTCGCTAAGAGTCTCAGCTCCATTGCCGCTTGCTTTTGCACGTCGATTGAGTTTGACTCGAGGTCAGAGACGAGTTGCTGGATTAATTCATCTGAGTTCTCCGACGCGCGTGCTATTAATAGTCGCCGGCTTTGAGAAGACGCCGTCGGAAACTCGCCGGATCTATCGCTGTTGCAGTCACTGAAAGCTGAGGAAGATTCAGTAATATTGAGACCGCTAAATGTTCGTCCCAAGTAGGTGAAATTTGGTTGATGAACCTCCGTTTCCATTGCTGGAGATAGTCTCTTCACTTCATCAACTATTCGGCGCCGGAAATAATAATTCAATGTTTCCGGTGAGTTTACCGGAGTACAAGTTTTGAGTTAATAATACAAACGACAGCGTTTAGCTGGAGTTGTTTTGGGCCGAGACGATTTGGGCTTTGAGCAAACATGAGTGAAAGGAAAATGGAACATATAAGGAAGTGGCAGAAGGAGAAAGAGAGAGACCACCTGGATTAAGGCCTAGGAGAAAGGGAAGGACACGTGCACGATCCGTACAGAAGCCAAGTAGGGGCAGCACGTGCGAAGGGTTAACGCGTGTGTGAAGGTTAGTTGCTTCGATACTCTCTTGTTTATAATAAGTGTCTAATTTAATTTTTTTATTTTGATTCAAAATAAATATTCAATTATATAATCAAGAAATAATTCAATTTATTTTTACAAAATAATCCTTATATAAATATAAATTTTCTTATCTCTTACTTTAAATATTTAATTAGGAATAATTTAATCATAATAGATATTTTTGTATAAAAATTAATATTCTTTTAATAGACATGCTAAAAGCAAATAATATCCCCTCTTTTTAGGGGGATACTCAATTTGCAGTAAAACGTGCCCTTGACCTAATAGGTTCAACAGTAACATAACTTGATGGTTCACGGAATTTTACCATTTTACATCAATTACTCCCTCCGGTCCAAAATAAGTAATTTTTTGGATGTTTTCATATATATTAAGAAAGTCACTTTTTAGCATTAATTAGCAATAGAATTGACCATTTTAACCTTATTATCTCACATCAACACTCCTAATACATATTCCAATACTATTTACTCCAAGGACAATGTAGGAAAAACATTATTAAGTCATTCTTGAAATCCGAAAAATACACTTATTTTGGACCACAAAAAGAATTCAAAAAATCACTTATTTTGGACCGAAAGGAGTATTACATTTCACTACGTTCTTAATTAATGCGAGAGTCAAGATATGCCTCTCATTAACTATTTACTTCATGTTTAATTATGTTCAAGATCCTTTTCTTATTCATCTTTGTCATAACAAAAGATTTGGTTACTAATTTAGTATATATCGTAATCGAGTTTGGAATTGGTCGAGTTTGACAACTATACATTTGGTTAGGCCGCATCGGGTCTCATAGTTCGTATATCGCTACATCTCTTATTCTATTGTTGATACAATAACATGGCCACTGTATTCAATGAACTTGAGCAAAGCATTGAAGTGAATTATTATGCAGGTTAGGAAGCTTCATTAGTCTAAACATAGCTTCTTCGCAACTTTGTTTGAAATAATCTCTCTACTTTCACAAGGTAAGAAATAAGGTACAGTTAAAAAACTATTAGGTGTGCTATTGTTAGAATATACTCTCTCCATCTCATATTAACTGTCGTGATTTTTAAATATAGTTGTCTCAAATTATTGTCATTTTAAAAGTTTAAGAATAAATTAATTTTTTTCCTATTCTACGTTAATATTAATTGTTCTTGAAGACTACAAACACCTTAATTATGAGTAAGTAATAAATGAAGAGATTATATTTTAAGATACAAAAATAAGGGTAAAACAATCAAAACACTTTATATTTATTACTCCTTTCGATCCAAAATAAGTGATTTTTTGGCCTTTTGCCTGTGGTCCAAAATAAATAATTTTTTAAAATTTCAAGAATGAATTAATTATTTTTTTTCCTACATTGTCCTTGGAGTATATAGTGTTGGAATATGTGTTAGCAGTGTTTATGTGAGATAGTAAAGGTTAATATGTTCAATTTCATTGTTAATTAATACTAAAAAATGAATTTCTTAATTTATGTGAAAATATCTAAAAAAATTATTTATTTTGAATACGAGGGAATATTTCTTTAAGGAGGAGATACACCATAAATAATATGAGATGGAGGGAGTAGTTGTCAATTTCTTTCCTAGTAGTTTCCGCTCAAATCTCCTATTGGACTTCGAAAATGATGGTACATTAATCAAGAGATTAGTTGTCCTTTCTTTCTTCATTAGTTTAGTTATGTGAGAGAGATATTAAATTGCAATTGGTACTTTATCCAAGCGTGTAACTCTTCAAGTATTCCATGTCTCAGTCCGTGTGTCAAATTTTTTATTGTTTTTAATCAGTTTCATGCAGTATATTCATGATGTGCGTACGAAGTACGAAGTGAGATACTACGTAGTACGTACTACTATAAATTTTATATTAACAGTTTTCGAGAGATGCTTATTGTTCATGCTTTCACATCGAATTGTGTTGCAAAGAACCTAGGAGTTTGATAACAAACGGAAGCTATGGTACAAGTACTTACATCTTGTCCTTTTTAACTTACACTTTATTGCTCCCTCCGATTAGTAATAGGTGTGTTTGACTCAATATGTTCGCAAGCATTTATGAATTTAAAGCATCGATAGAAATGAAGAGTCAATCATAACAGGTCATAACACATCTGAAATTTAACAAGGAAAAGATAATGGAAATGATTGTATGAACAGCAGAGAATATTGGTGATCTTTTTATTCATGACAATAGATTGATTTGCCTCTCCATGAAGAGGTTCAGATTTTTACAACCATGTTTGAAGGATCTACCGTTATTCTGTTGTTTGTTCTTGGGGTTCTCACTCTGTATTTTCCTCTATATTCCTTAGAGTCCCCATGGAGAAAGAGTGGAACCCTCTTTCTATGTCTGCTCTTGTATTTGTAGACGCTTGTTGTGGGAGTTGACTTTCTTGGAGATCGGGCCCATACCAGGGGATTATTCCGGATATATCCGGAAAACGTTGCCCTCGGCCAAGGCTTTGGGCGGATACGGGTAATAGTCTCGGTCGAGGCGGTCTTGGCGCCTATTATGTTTTTACTAGTCGTAAAGGGAAGCCAATCTGATTGACTGTCGCGAAATCAAATTATGACCCATACAAGGTGTTCAATTTATTTTTAACATTGTCATTAAGAAAATATTAAATAATATATAAAAATACCTAGTATGACTATGTTATCCATAATTAAACATTTAATGTGAGGAGTAAGAAAACTTTTTAGGTATATGTATATAGGGGTTATTTTGTAAAAACAATTAAATTTTTTCTTTATTACATAACTGGACATTTATTTTGAACTAAAATGAAAAAGCAAATTGAACACTTATTGTAAACCGGAGAGAGTATTTTTTGTATAATTGTGATGCAGCGCTAGTTTGTTCAGATTTCGACTAATTATAATATGTTAATTTTATTACTATATGTGTCGAGTAACTCTGTTCTTTAACGTGCTTGGATAGATGAGATTAGGGGTGTACAAAGGAAACCGACAAACCGCACCAACCCGATAATCCGAATCAAACCGAGAAAAAAAACCCGACTATGGTTTGGTTTGATTTGGTTTGGTGTGGGGAAAAAAACCCGACCATAATTGGTTTGGTTTGGTTTTGACTAAAGAAAGTCAAACCGAAACCAAACCAACCCGACATTACATATATAAAAATAGTAGATATATTTAATATATAAATATACTTATTGCGATGTAATTTATAAATATTTCTTATAAAATTTATAATTTTATCTTTTAAGAGTGGATTTAGAACTTTTGAATGTTCCAATAAGTTTTATAGCTATTAACATTAGTAAACTAAATAATGCTAACAAAAGCCTAAACTTATATCAAATCAATATTAATGCTAACAAAAGACATTCAATTCAATACTATGAACGAGAATGTATTGAATATTTATATTTTATTTTACAATAATTTAGAAAAAAATGCATAACATATTTTTATTTTTTCTTTATTAGCGTTTAGTCATGTGATTGACACTCCCTTATTAGTCTACTTATTTTATCATGACTTATTACTTTTAAATTATATTTATTTTTATTATAGCTTTTTAATTAGCAATATTTATATTACATAATTTTATTGTCTTTATCGTTGAAGATTTTAGGATAATGCCATGATATTTCTCATATTTTGTATTATTTTCTTGAAAAATACTTTGTATAGTTGCATCTTACTAGGATTAAAGAAATATTTTGAGCACAATTTATATGTATTGTTCTAGGGAGATTTTACCGGAAAAAACCCGAAAAAACCGAAAAACCCGAAAACCCGAAAAATCCCGAGAAAACCCGAGAGTGAAAAACCCGAATTTATTGGTTTGGTTTGGTCTTTAGATTTAATAACCCGATACAAGTGGTTTGGTTTGGTAATTGTAAAATCCGAACCAACCCGACCTATGTACACCCCTAATGATAGTTATCAAAGTCTTATCAGTCTTTAATTTATTTCATGAAATGCTTGCTCACCCCCTTCCCCCTCCCCCTCCCCCTCCCCCCTCCCCCTCTCAAAGTTTTTCATTTGTGCTTTTCAAAAGTAAACTACTTAAACTTTAATAATAATTTAGAATTTATTCTTGATCATTTTGACAAAAAATTGAAAAGTACAACTTTTGTATTTTTTAAGAGTTTAAAATGTTACTCCCTCCGGACCAAAATAAGTTATTTTTTGGATATTTTCACATATATTAAGAAAGTCACTTTTTAGCATTAATTAGTAATAAAATTGACCATTTTAACCTTACTATCTCACATAAACATTCCTAACACATATTCCAACACTATTTACTCCAAGGACAATGTAGGAAAAACATCATTAAGTCATTTTTAAAATCCGAAAAAATCACTTATTTTGGACCACAAAAAAAAGCCAAAAAATCACTTATTTTGGGGAGTACCTATTTAATTTAGTAAATATAACACAATAAATCAAATAGGTTAGCACAGAAGAGATAATGTTTTTAGTACTTTTTTCCTGCTTAAATGGACATGATGATATTTCTTTTAGAGAAAGTAATAATAAAAAAAATTTACACCAAACATATAAAATGTATAGAGGTTAAGGATCTCCGATCACCGCCCACCCCACACCCCCGGCGCAAAAACCTGTCCTTCGCTCATAAATATATTCTAGTGTAGTGACAGCCCTTTGATGAAAAAGGCCCTTGACTATGCTAAACAGGCAAATCTAAATATACATTAATATATTCTAATGTATATTTGTATTAACCAAAATATATTTTATATATAAGGCGTCACCACTAATATCTTATTATTTCTTTTATATATACATATATAATTTGTATCGAACTTTACGGGTGTTTGTGACCCCTCGTTCTATAAGATATATCCTCCTCTACGAATACAAAAGTGAAGAGGATGCTAATTTTACCGATTGGAACTTTTTTAGAGCCCTTTTGGACATAAGAATTTTTTCCTTTTTTAAAAAAAAAAATCACTTTTTTCGAAATCAATGTGTGGCTATAAAATTTTTAATTTTAATTTCAAAATGATTTTTGGAAATTTTTGAAAATTTGAAAAACTCCAAAAAATGGCTTTTCAAAAATAATTTAATATTATATTCATGTTCAAACACAACTTTAATTATCAAATATAATTTTCACTTAATATTTTTTACTTTTTTCGAAATTTTACAATTTTTATGTTCAAAACACCCACTTAATTACATCAAGAGTGAGTAGTAAGAAAAGAATTTACAAATGAGATCTGAATCGTGAAAGACAAGGAAACTCACCAAGTCAATTATTTATCAACTGGAAAATGAATTGGAACAATATAATAAAAGTTTATTTATTTAACAATAGCTAAAAGCTCTACAAGGAACACAATTGGAAGTAATAAATTGAACTGCTTGGTTTTGTTCCAAAAGCCCATAACTTCCCATGTCACATTTAATTTTCAATTAAAATAGAAGACATTATTTCAGTCAACGAGCAGTATGGGAGGAAGTTACTGGTTCAAATCCAACGTTATAAGAACTAATTTTTGGTGTGGGCCACGTCATGCATTACAAATGGACACGTGGATAGCACCAACAAGCTGATTATGATTTATATTTTAAGCCTTCATTAATTGATACCCCATTTGGCCAAGCTTATTTTTTGAAAAAAGGTATTTTTTTTGTGCTAAAAGCACTTTTGATAAAAAGCTTAGGTGTTTGGCCAAGTTTCTGAAATAAAAAAAAAGTGTTTTTGAAAAGAAGTAGAAGCAGTTTTGGAGAAGAAGAAAAACGTAGCTTTTTCCAAAAGCACTTTTTTTTAGAAGCACTTATGAGAAAAATATACTTAGAAACAGTTTTTAAAAGATTAGCCAAGTACTAATTGTTGCTCAGAAGTTTTTTTTCAAACTAATTAATCAAACACAAACGGCTTCTCACCAAAAGTACTTTTGAGAAAAGTACTTTTAAAAAAAAACTTCTCAAAATAAACTGATTTTTGCAACTTAATCAAACGGACTATTAGTTAATCTTTAGATTAGACCATTATAAAAAAAACATAAAAGACGGAAAAAGGTAAAAGAAAAAAGAAGTGACCAAGTAGCCATTATTTTATCGTAGCGACAATAAACAAGAGTAATATTAATCTTTCTAAAAGACCTACTGGCTTTATCAAATCAAAGCTTCTGATTGAACCATAAACTGTGGGGACACTTGTGATGTTATTTCTATGGATAAAAAATATAGAAGATCGATTTGTTAATTGCAACTAAGAAAGCTAACATTTTAATTTGTCACACATCATATGTGCAACCACGTACATTCTTGATTTAGATAGACTATATCCTTAGCATTCAAGAAGAATTCAATATTTGGTACCAATACAATTGACATATCATATTAGTACTACAATATAGAAAAAAACTAGAAACATTAATCTCCTATAGCAAAAGTATTCACACTATTTCATCAAAATTATTTTAAAATATTATTTTTTTATAGCTATCTTTTATATTTTATAACAAAATAGGTATTCATAGTATATACTACAATTGAGGTGTGAAATACACTATTTATGTTTTTCTCTATTTCTTTCAATTAACATACAATTCTCTCTCCAAAACCCAACAAATTTTTTCTTCTTTCTCTCTATCTCTTCCTTCTCTCTCTTCGAGTATCCCGTATATTGCAATGGATTTGTACTGATTACTTTTTACGTCGGATATTTGCAATGGATGTGTACTACAAATTAGAAAGAAAAAGTCTGTGGCTTTCTTCTACGCTGGATATTGCAATATTTTTGGAATTGCATAAAGTCAAAACTAAGAATAGAGAAAGAATCAAGGGATTTTTACCTACCTATACCATATATGAAACCTTATTACCCTAAATGTACATAGTTTGTTAATTACCCGTCCAGTTCACGTTTTACCTATAAATTTTGTATCATTTGAGTATTAGGCATTAAAAGGGTAGAATATTCCATTAAAACGGGCTAAAATTAAGGAGAAAATCTTGGTGTTAATTGATTATACATTAAAGGGAAAATGTCCAAATATAACCCTGTACTATACGAAAAGGGGCAATTATAATCTTCGTTAAAATTTTGGCCTAACCACCCCCTTACCATTACATTATTGGGCTAAATATATCCCTAATTTCAGACGGGAGCCACAGTGGAATTTTCATCCAATAAACAGATGCCACGTGGAAATTAATATCCACATAATCTCCATTTTTAATACCCAACACAACCCACTAACCCAAGTAACCCGACCCATCATCCTACCCATTTCAAAATAACCCTAAGTCCTAAAGCTTCCAACACTAAAGCTTCCAGCAGCACACTGTTTGGTAGCAGCAGCACTAAAGCTTCCAGCAGCACACAAGCTTCCAGCAGAATAAAAATTAGCACAAGCAGAATCTCTTACCTTTTCACACTGTTTGGTAGCAGCAGCACTAAAGCTTCCAGCAGAATAAAAGAATCATATCTACAGCACTAAAGCTAATGCAGCAGCAGCACTACTAACAAGATTCCTAGGAAAACATCAATAGAGCAGCTGCATCAACAGAAGCTATTTAGGGACAACCTTAGCATTTAACACCATAACACCATTTACATAAAGCTATTCAATAGAGCAGCTGCATTTAGGATCGGTGGAGAATCGGTGGAGAAGAAAGCAGATTTAATTTTCGCACTTTACAGTAGAGAAGAAAGGAACGGTAAATTAAATTCTTTAGGACTTAGGGTTATTTTGAAATGGGTAGGATGATGGGTCGGGTTACTTGAGTTAGTGAGTTGGGTTGGATAATTAAAAAAGGAGATTATAATTTCCACGTGGCATATGTTTATTGGATGAAAATTCCACTGTGGCTTCCGTCTGAATTTAGGGGTATATTTAGCCCAATAATGTAACGGTAAGGGGGTGGTTAGACCAAAGTTTTAACGAAGATTATAATTGTCCCTTTTCGCATAGTACAGGGTTATATTTGGACCTATTCCCTACATTAAATTCAATTTTTAAAATGGGAAAGGAGATTTCTCATCTACGTATTTTTCTCTAGAACTACAATTCAAATTCTCGAAAAAAATGAACAATTCAAATTTTCGAGTTTCAATAACTCAAAGTTGAAAAAATCTGTTCTTCCATATATTTTTCACCATTGATAGCTTAAAAAGCTTGAAAGCTTTGAATTCAAATTTGGGTTTTCAAAAATCATAATTTATTTGGATTGGTTGTTGTTGTAAATAATTCGGAATATATTTAAGAGTTTATATCTCAATTTTGAGGGGTTTTGGTGAAGATTGGACTTGATTTTGACTGAATTTCAAATTCAAACTCGAAGAAGAAGAAGAAGAAGAAGAAGAAGAAGAAGAAGAAGACATATTTTTAAAAATGCAACCATAGACTACAAGAAATTACGGAATTCGCAACAACATTTTTTGTTGCAATATATTGGTGATCGTTGCGAAAAGTAGTTTTTGCAACAAAAAATAAGTTGTTGCACGTTGTTGCAGCAAACTCCGATGCGAAAAATCTACGCAACAAGAACCGATGTTGTTGCCAAAAAGCTAAATTATCGCAACAAATTTTGTTGTTGCAATAAATTATATGTTGTTGTTATAAAGGCATATAATTGTGGTTTATAAAAATATTCAGCAACAACAATAATTGTTGCAACAAATCAATCTTTTTTCCAACAATATAAGTTATTGCAAAATAAATGGCGGGAATACTAGTTAATCTATTATCAAGAATTTTAGCAACAAGCATTATTGTGGCAATAATTCGTGAAATCTTTTCAGCAACAACTTATAAATTGTTGCTACATACATAATTGCTATATGCTTTTACATTTTTAAGAAATGTATATAAATTACTAAATTTTATATATATACAAAAGGTCAATACATAAAGTTGTTGTACTAGCTATATACACCCTTCTAAAAGCTAAATACTTCTAAAAGTTTTTATTTACAATGAAATAAAAACATCATATGTCCTAGGTCAATAAGTTCTAATCTAATAAAATCCAAAAGACGAATCTTGTAGCTTGCGTAGTACATGAACTAGATTGCAAGCAGTGTTGGTTTACGCTTCATCATCCTACAAAAAAAAAGTAAATATAATTGGACTTTGATTTAAAATAGAGGGAACCACAAATGCCTATTTACATCAAACAGTATGGTAGATATAGATATTCAGCTAAAAGAACATTATAAATCAAGTATCCACTCTAAACAAACTGAATAAAAATTTATTAGAAAATATTCCAGAAACTCCTTAACCTCGTTCAACTAAACTGACTGCAAGAACATAGGTGCAACCAACTAAACATATACTAACATGTACTTTGAAAATAATAGAAAGGTAACACTATATAAAATACAAAAATGAAGGGACACCATTATCCAAATTAGACAAACACTTTGTACTGTTGATAGAATTTATATTCGTTCTTCTTGATTTTAACATATTCACTTGAACATATAATACTTCATTGTCAGTACCTCTCCCTATTTAAGCATCTCTGTTTTTCCAATACATGTATTTCATTTCTTTTTTCCTTTAGGTTATTGTTCCCCCTTGTTGAGTAATAACTACTAGCCATAAGATCCAATCACTTAAAGGTAGTTGTACACAAAATAAAGTTGTAGAGTTTTGAAAGTAAAAGAAGCTTTCTGTAATTTATATAAAACTGAAATTTTATGTTCCAATGGAAAATCTAGAGAAGAATGAAAGAAGAGGCGCTAAAATGTATTAAAAGTGTATTGACTAGCATTATTATTTTATGATTATTACTTATCCAATGTCACCCATAGTACTTTTAGGAAGCAAATAAGAAGTCAAAAAGGAAGAAGAGGAGAGAAAAACAATTCATTTCAGTACAAAAGTGAACTTACGCGTAATAAGTCGATAATGGAACCGATAATAGAAGAGCTACAAGAAATTTACTTTTACATGAATTAGGTGGAGTAGTTTACTTACCAAGATATCATCCATAGGACTTGCAAGAATCTCTTCATCTGAACCACTTAAATAGTTCATATATATAAGTGAGAATATCATGTGAAATCATAAGAATGGGCAGATTATTCCCTAGTTGCACCAGTAAGAAAATTTCAAGCAAACACAGTGTGCTTCTACAAACTCTGTCACAGAGTAATTAAATAATAAGACCTATCTCACAATATTCCTACAACAGATACCGAAAAAAAACTTTACCGTGTATTTTTAATTTGTTGAATACTACTCATTCAAGAACAAAAAACTACAAACTTTAATTACACAAAGAGAATTACCAGCATATGAGCAACAATCCTTTCTTTCGCTAGATCAGAAACTTTCTTCCAAGATTTTACATCATGCTTAGCATTCTGGTCAACTGTGATCTTTCTCACATCAGTTGCTATATACAAGTCCCTAATATTGTGCCACATCAGTTGCTATATACAAGTCCCTAATATTGTGCCCACGACCCAAGTTAGGCGGCACAACTTTCAATTTACTCAATTATTGTACTTCATGAAATGAAGATCTCTTTTCTTTCCCTTTCTCACATCTGCATGTTTTGCAACAACAAGGGTCACTGAATAATTTATTTCACATTTTTTTTTACATTTTTTTCTCAACCTGTCACATCAAATAAAAATATATACGAATTTTAAGAAACATATTTTAGGCCTTGTATTGAAGTTTGGCCGTAGAGCATCAAATCCATGGAGTTGCCCTTGTAAGATTCTTATCATAATCCCCTTAAAGGGAAACTTAGTCAGCGCGATAACTATATATATGCAGTCCACTACAGATATTATCATCCCTGCCTAGAATCGATGGGATAGGCAATATGTGGCCTAGACAAATCTCTTGTTGTAATGACTACTAAGTTTATGTTCTAAATAAATGTCTTTATTTACCAAAAAAAAAAACTATGTAATTCTCTGTTTTCTAGAAAGAAAACTTGTTATCAGATCTATGGTTTTGAATTGGCATCAAGATTATTATGAAATTTTGCTCAACTTTCAAGTCTACATCTTTAGTATATATAAAAAGAAAAAAATCATAACACTCACCAGATTTGTAGATGAGAAATAATGAAGCAACGAATATGAGAACCAGTTGCACAGAGTTGCCGAACAATAAAGAACAAAACCTAGCTAGAATGGTAACTGGAATAGGCTAAGGATTATGAAAAAGTTAATTGAAAAGAGAAACTGCTTTGCGCAGAAATATAGGTTTGCCGCGTTTTTGTTTTGGCGGAAAGTTGAAAAGACTTAGCTAAATTTTAGGCCACAAAATAAATATGTTGAGAAGCTTCAGGCGTAAACAAAATGTGTTGAGAAAATTAAGGGTTCTACTAATAAGAAATAAATTATTGCTAATTTATTATATTTTACAGCAACAACACATAAACTTTCTAGAATGGAAACTCAAAGTGCGGCTAAAAATTTGGAAAAGGAGAAAATTTTGCCGCTTTCGATTTTGGTGAAAAATTGAACAAAAAAATTATCTATGTTTTAGCCACAACCCACCGATATTGCTGGCAAACATAAAGTGCATTACCAATAATACAAATCTATTGTTGCCAATTTTAGTTATATTTTAAATTTATTATATTGTCCATAAATATGACAATAAGAATATAAAACATTAGTTTTAAGGAAAAAATCATTGCTAAAATTTCTATGATATAACAATAATTTTATTAAGTTGTTGTCATTTATTACAATAAGCCAACAACATTACATTGTTGCAAAAAAGTTGTTGCTAACTTTTCAAATTTAAATCTTATTATCTAAACGATAGACTATGGTAACGATATTATTATGTTTTCTAACAACAAAATTTTTGTGTTTAAAAGTTCTGTGATATAGCAACAACTTAATCAATTTGTTGCTATTTGTCAATTTTTGCCAACAAAACTATAGTTATTGCTAAAACTTTGTTGAAGAAGACATATTTTTAAAAATTGTAGATAAATTGTTGTTAAATTGTAAAATTATAGATATATTGTAGATAAATTGTAGATTGGGAAGACTAAACCTTCTACAAATCTTCTACAATTATGTCGAAAATGCCAATTATGCTACAATTGAAATGAGAATTTCGATATTAAAATTCAATGTATCTATTTTGTAGATATCTTGTAGATAAATTGTAGATTATTTGTATTCTGATTGTAATGCATTATTTTCTGTTTTCACAAATCCAAAACGACTAAAGCTTCTACAAAATCTTCTGCAAAAAATAGTCTACAATTTATCTACAATTTTTCTAATTGACTATAAAATATCTACAAAATATAAAAATATGTCTTCTTCTTCTTCTTCTTCTTCTTCTTCTTCTTCTTCTTCAATCGACTATGTTAACCAGTAACATTCAACCACTGCCCCTCCCCCCCCCCCCAAAAAAAAAGGTCAAAAATTTCGAACTCTCTGCCATTATTATTTTCAGTGGGAATTCAAGCAGTTCGATCAAATAATTTAATATTTTCTTGTGAATATGAAAATATGATATTCTTCTACGGTAGTGGGCAGTTGGGGATGATCACCGAGGGAAGCATAGGAGCATCGTGAGTTTTGTGTGTGTTGTGAACAGTTGAGATAAAAGGAAAGAGAAAGTGGGAAGATACAGTCATATAATTATGCCTAATATAAATGAACCCTTAATTATATTCCTAATTTGAATTATGGTATATAAATGATAATTTGGTATGCTTAAATGTAATAAACACAAATCTTAAGCATTAAGGGTAATAAGACTTCATATATAGTATAGGTAGGTAAATATCCCAAGAATCAATATGTTGAGTCACACCTAATTTGTGATTTGACCGGTCGAAGTAGTCAAGCAGGCATTTTGGGTTAACAACTTCGATCCAGCACGGAGTGGACCACATCTGGACTGGGCTTTTGAGGGGACTCCAAGAGAAAATTCTGGTTTTTATTTTTCAAAAGTAAAAATTGCACGGGGGCGTCCTATTTGGTCGCCCCCATTTAATCTACACATTTTTTACAAAAATTTTAACTTGTACCCAGTTTTTAAATAACTCTAACCCCATTTCTCCTCCTCCTTCTCCTTCTCCTCCTTCGTTTTCTTCTTCTTCTCTCTTCTTCTTCTGTTGTTGGTGTAGATTATTTTTTAGGTAAAATTTCTTTTAAACTATTGGTGCATAGAAGTTAAAACTTTCTTTCGTACCTTTATATGATTAAAAAAGAAATTATTTTTTCCATAGTTGTGGAAACTATCAAGATACCATTGTTATGTGACGTCTTTGCATTTTAATAGTATTACGGAGCTCATTATTTGTTCTCACAAACAGGAATGATTAATTTGCATTTATTTACTTCTTTTTTTTGTTGTTTAATTTTGATAAATATTATTAAGGTGAAAGTTGTTTCTTGTAAAGCTAAATCGAGTATGTTAGCACATAAAAAATCTTGATCATAGAGCTCGGATTTTAACAAACTAGCAAGTGGGTGATGCATGGATCCCCGACTTATTTAAGCAAATCCTATTCTAAAGCTAGCTTCCAAATAACTTCAGCTCCAGAGCTTAAGTTTGCTCCAGTTACAAAAATAAAAACCTTAGCTCTATAGCTGAAGTTCGCTAGTTACAAACAAAACTTCAGCTCTAGAGCTGAAGTTCTCCAGTTACAAAAACAAAAGCTTCAGCTCTAAGCTGAATTATAAAACAAAAACTTCATCTCTAAAGCTGAAATTCGCCAGTTACAAAAAAAACTCGGCTACTAAATTGCTAAAATTTTGCGTCATTGCCTTTGCTTCTTCAGTCTTGTATGCTGAAGATTTACCAATTTTAGTCACATTCAATGATACAAATACATTATATTCTGTACAAATTCACTCAAATAGATTGTAGTTTTGTATAAATACATTGCTTTTGCCTGTATTTATGTATTTTAAAGGCTTGTATTTTTGTAATATAGCTAAATACATTTGTATTCATGCATGTATACAAGATATAAATATTGAAATACACTGAATACAAACAAAAATAAGTGAATAAAACCAATGAAATATACCGAATATAGTAGTAATGACATGTATTAGGAATAACTGAAATACCTTAACACAAATATATTTGAATACATTGATTATAAAAAAACAAATACAGTAAATACAAACATTGAATATAATGAATGCTAACAGTAAAAGAAAAATTAAAACATTAAAAACAACAGTAACATACAACTGAGTAATTATTGTAATTGATTGGGTTGATATTATTTTTGTTATTAGACAGCTAGACAATTTTAAGGTAATTGTCGTTACTATATCCATGAATATATAGCGCGAATACATGCGCCTACAGCTAGACCAGTGGCGAAGCCAAAAATATTTTCAAAGGTGTTCAAATTTAAAAGAACTAAAAAAAAGTTCTCGATAAAGGGTGTTCAATATACATTTTATACATCTAAAATCAATATTTTACTTATATACACATTATAAATTTTTGTAATATTTCGGTGAAGGGTGGTCAACTGACCACCCTTTGTTAAAGGTGGCTTCGCCCCTGAGCTAGACTGCCTTAATTTTAGGCGTTTTTTGGTGCTGTATTCATGAATAGAGCACCACGCATACAGCAAATATAATTCCGTAACAATTAAATAATAACTATAAAAAGTAACTATGTATATGGTGACTACAGAAAGTTAATAGTCACTAAACGTGATTTTTGAAAATTCTTCTAGAAACATCTGGAGCCAACTGTTCTCTTCTTTTTTAAGAATGTTAGAAGAATTCTTGCTTGATAACATCTCCCTATAAAATTACTATGAGAAAGCATAATCCTATTTATCTCCTAACATGTTCAGCAGAGGGCGAAAGAATATCTCGAAATTTCTGAATAACGGCAAAACTTATCTTTTAGGAAAACCATTCCCCATGATTAGACAAACAGAGCGTTTTTTCTGTTTTGGATTAATACATTCAACTAGAAACACACGGAAATGTTGTAGCGCATCATCATGTTCTGACTTATTACATCTTTCTTCAAGCAAAGGAACAGCGGAAAGATGTTAATACAGAACGTTCTAAAAGAAGGAAGAAAGCAAACTATAAACTTGACATGGAACCCCCAAGCTTTTGTGAGGTATTCAGTCACTCCAATTATCTTGATCGATCGCAAAAGTTTGCCCGTCCCTGCCCTCCTGCATAACAACCCAGATAGTGTAAGGTCTTATGCAACCTACGTACATACACCCTCAACACAAACATACTTGGGGTGTCTAGCAAATGAACAAAAAGTTATATGGTCTAGAAGGCGTACCAATTCTTCAGTAGCGGCTTTGCTTGAAGACCACACGAGAATTTTCCGATCATTTCCACCCGTGTATAGTTCCTGAACATAACCAAATTCAAATTAATGGCCAACTTTGATGTAACACTATCAAGTATGACCAAAAGCAGTTTATCAATCCTCGGGGAAAAAAGAAGTGATGGCTAGGGTAGTTGGAATTACAGAAAACACTTGAACTCCATTGTCATCTACAATGAGATAAAAACAAAAGGTAATGACCAACCATAAGAATTAATGCCTTGCCAAAAGATAGCAGTTTTATCAAGCTTTTACCTTGACGGGAAATATTTGAATGAGGTCGATAGTTCCTTGTTATGAGATCTTTGGTGTTTCATGTACTTTCTGTTTCCTGACAAGAGGGGTTGCTCTGATGGTAAGCAACCCCCACTTCCAACCGAGAGGTTGTGAGTTCGAGTCTCCCCAAGAGCAAGGTCGGAAGTTCTTGGAGGGAAGGATGCCGGGGGTCTATTTGGAAACAGCCTCTCTACCCCAGGGTAGGGGTAAGATCTGCGTACATACTACCCTCCCCAGACCCCACTAAGTGGGATTATACTGGGTTGTTGTTGTTGTTGTTGTACTTTCTATTTCCGGTGTATAAAAAAACTGTGTATACATGACTAGGTAACTGCTTTTTTTTCTGTTTGATAACCATGAGTCATGACTGCAGTAACTTATTAGCTAAGTTGTGGGGGGTGAGTCACCCACTTGTTTAATGTTTTACAGACCGACCTTCCATATGCAATGAATGCACTATTTTGGTTAATCACAATAAGTTACTACTCAGATACTTAAGGTTCAGAACCTCACAGCTTATGCAGAAAAATTCATTGCCCTGTCAGAAACATGAACCTTAGGGGGAGAGGAGCAAAAATGATTGTACCTGGTCCAGTGCACTGTACAGACAACAGTTCACATTTTCATAGTGTCCACGTAAATCCATCATTGTCTTGCCCGACCACAAATCAAATGCCTACAAGATTACCTCGTTAAGTTACTAAATAAAAACAGTTCCATATAATGATACCAAACGGGGAGGTTGGGGGTTGTGAAACATTGTGTACCTTAGCTGTTGACATACATGGCGCAAATACAAGTTTTGAATCTTGAGAGATGGCTAATTGTATAGCTTTGGTGGCCTGTAGTCGTGATGTTTCAAAGTTTACAAGTGTATTGCAACCAGATTCGATATCCCATAACCTTAACCTAGAATCAGAACCTGAAATGCAAAGGAATAGATGAGTAAACTTTATGTATTTCTTCAGCATGTAGCTAAAAGCACTAAACGACGGATGAGATACCTTAATCACACTGGAAACAGTAACTGTACCAACATCACGTCCAGTACTTCTAAATGACACACCAACAGCAAATGGAAGCAAACTTTCTTTTGATAGGGTAAGCTAATGATGGCTAAGGGACACCAACCAATAGATAGTAGTAGCCTGAAAATGGTTTATTGGAACTAAATGCATTTTACTCAAGTAAATAACTAAATGAACTTCAAAATGGCTGAATGACCTGTTTTGGTTTCTACACAAACAAGTTATCCCTTTACAGTTCAGCTATTCTCACTGAATAAGTCCAACCTCACACTAGTAATGTCGTTATACCACTCCAAACTAGATTTAAGAAAAAAAAAAATATACAGCCTCCTGCAACATAAATGTCTTACAATCGAAATTGTATTTTTTGAATTTTTTATCCAAGTGCGTTTCAAATGACATGTTTTAGAAAGAGTGCCCCAAAAATTTACAATTTTGCTAGAGATATGCTAGAGAAGCATATAAAAATGTAATTAGAAAGCACCATAACATGCTGTATAAATTCCAGAAGTCTCACTCCAGAGCTGACCAACTATACAAAGACTGAGTTATATGGGCCAGAGAGCACATTGTCAAACATATATCTAAGAAAAAAATGACACAAGACCTTCTCAGCCTCTTTAAGTGGAGTATACTAATCACAATGCATACAGAAATTTCAAATAGTAGCAATATAAAGCTGGAGGAGGAAACTAGGGTCTTCCAAAAAAATTGTAATGTCAACCTGCACTGAGAAGATACATTCCATCATTGGTAACTTTTAGTCCGTTGACAGCACCATAATGAGCAGTGGCTCTATCCTGACTAGACAGCATCCCTGGATGTAGCCTCTGTTTTCCAGCTCCCCTCACTTGTCTAGCTATTGCAGACTGTTTGATACTCATACCATTCCCCATTTTCTTATGAGATGGCCGGCCTTTTGCAGATGAACTCGGGCCTACTGAAGATGATTTTAGCGTGGAACTCTGGACAGGAAGATAGAATATATTATGGGCACGAAAACTAGGAAACCTTGAACTCTAACCAAAGCAACAATTCCATCCCAATTAAGCATTTCCGTAGATGAACTCCCGTGAATTAGACGTAAGAAAGGTTCATTGACACAAAAGAAGATGGGGTCAAAAGCAAAGACTCGTTTGTAAACCAAGAGGATAACAGTGTGGTTTTTGAGCTATCAGAAGGAAAAAGCAAGTAAATTGCATTAAAAAGTAAGCACACTTATAATCTACTCCCTTTTCTTCTCCAATGAGCTTCAATATGATGAAAGAGAGAAACATCTCTATCTATTCTCAGAAATCTGTTTATTCAAGAAAGGAACTCCCCTAAAGCAACACATTTGCAGGATTCAAAGGTAAGTCTAGATAAACTGTCATGAATTATAGTCTCTGACAACTGTTGTACACTGTAAATGAATTAGATAGGCCAAATACATAGACAGCCCCCTTGAACTTGTCCGAATATTCGATATAGCCACCTCAACTAAGCCTATGACCATCTGAACACTAGACCTATGCCTAAATTGTGTATATTGAACACATTTCACAATTCTAAACCAGTGCAGTGTGTGAGTGTCCCTTGCTGGGAGGGGGAAAATAAAACCAATGAGAAAAACACAGGTCAGCAAGGGAAAAATGTCAGAAAAAAAATTCAGAAGAAAAGGAAATATCAGATAAGTGGAGTATTAAGATACATTACCTGGACTGAGAAGTTGAAAGTTTCATCCGCTGAATTTAACTATTTTCCAGTGAAATATGTCTGGTCTCAGATCTGTGTGGTTATTAATTTTTAATCTATTTTCAACACTTTCTTGGAAATAATTGGGAGTAAAAGGAGAGAGAATAGTATAAGAGGAAAGGGGAGGGAGCCAGTTCGTCATTGATGGTGGGGAAATATGGCGGGTCGCCGTCGACAATGGGGGAAGTCGGTTCTTCACTGTGGACACTTGGAGGGTCGCTGTCAGGAAGAAGAAGAAAGGGACTGTCAGTTTCGATCCCAGATATGGCCGGAAAGTATGGAGGGTCGCCGGCATTGGTTCTGCAGTCTTCCTTAGAAGCTATCGAGTGGGGCTGATATGGGTATAGAACTTTCATGGAGAAGAACATTTGTTCATATCTGCAGGATTCTTATCAAGAAGAAGCAGACTGGAAAAAGATAGCCAAAATAGAACTTTCTGCCAAACTCTATTGGCTGCAGTGTTATCAAAGGCGAAAAGCGCAAAAAAGCTCTAAGGTCCGCTGAGGCTTTAAGCGCAAAGTGCAAAGAAAGCGTGGACTTTAATGAAAAAATGTGCAATTGGAGAAAAAGTAAAAACATGTATATGTAGTCCAAGACTAATATTTAAAAGCATGAATAGTAAATATATGGACAAAGAAATTAGGAATTTTTTACGAGAAAGTAAAATATCAATTGTTTAATGTCTCCTTTTCAGGATTACACTCATTGTCAAGGAAAACTATGCCTTATAGCCTTGATGCGACACTAAAGCGCACACAAAGCGGGGCAAAGCGCTCAATATGTTTTGAGCCTCGCTTCAGGGCTTAAGCGTGCTTTAAGCGCGCCTTTGACAACACTGATTGGCTGGAATTGATTTTCTGGCAAAACATTTTTTTTTCCTTTATAATTACGCGGTCACATTTGAGTGACAGACACGCAATTTTCCATGTCATCTAGGTGTGCTTAATTGATACAGATTGAGCATATATTAAATGTTCAGATGGTCGTAGATAGATTAAATGTTCAGATGGTCGTAGTTAGATTAAATGGCTATATGAAATATTCGACAAGTTGTGGGGGCTATCTATGTATTTCGCCAACTAGATAACTACTCCTTCCAACCCAACTTATGTGGCGGTGTTGGACCTGGAACGGAGTTTAAGAAAAAACAGATTTTTGAAGCTTGTTGTCTAAAACAAGTCAGAGACAACTATGTAGCTATAAATCATCTCATTAAAGGTAAATAAAAATTGCGAAGTTTAGAGTTGAATTGTTTCTAAAAAGGGAAGTATGACATTCTTTTGGCACATATTTAAAAGTAAAGTATGCCACATAAATTGGGAAAGAGGGAGTAGATTTTAATGCATCAAAAGAGAGGAACATAAACAGCTTGTTATCATAAATGAAACGGAAAACAGTTATTCCTCTAAATTTTAAGAGAAATAAAAGAGCAATATCTAGCTATTAAAGTTCCAAATTCGATGATTCTGAAAAAAATACATAATAAAAGAAGGGAACCTTGTTTGTAACAGAACGTGTAAGTAGAGTTGGGCGTCTTCCAAGCTGAGAATGGGACTGATCTAAAACACGAAAGCATCCTGCACGCCTGATGTCCCAAAAGCGAATGGCACCATCGCATCCCCCTGTTACCAAAACCCACTCACTAGAAACAGACCATTCGACTGACATTACTCCATCTGCCATAACCCAAGAAAGAAATACAACTAAGGGCTTCTGAAATAATAGTAGATATCATAAAACAGGTATCAAATCAAAGGGAATGCTTAAGCATGACGTAAAGAAAATATTAATGAGTGAGCATAATCCATTGATATGGAGAGGTTAAAAAATGGACAAGAAATGTGCCTTAGCGTCTCTGGAGTGACATATTAAATATTGAGGAAATCCATGGATTATTAAAATTGCGCTTGGGGAGAAGAATTTAGAAATTAAGTATAAGAAAACTAGTCATTGCATTTAAAGTAGAAACTTAGCACAATGCAGCAGCCTTCAACAAAACTAACATATATTACACATCTCTCTTGTACTGTTGTGAGAATCATTCATCTACCTGTAAATTGTAATATAATATTGGTGACCCTCAGAGAAGCTAGGCAGATATTATACAGGGACCTGGGTTATTGCCTGGGTTTGTATAGTTGCGACAAAGTACTAGTTGGTTACACTCCACCATTCAAGCATGTATTATCTATAAATATATTTCAAATAAAATAGAATCTACATTGTCAACGTTTTCCTAAAGACACTCGTAAAAACACACTACAACAGGATGCTAAGCATAATTGTCTGGCATTCTGTACTGTGTCGGAGCGTTGCACTTGCACTGATAGTTACACAAATAGCACGGGATGAAGAATGATTAGCTTTTGAATAAAAGATAATGTTGACTCTTCTTCTTGTTATTGCATCTACACTCTAGCTCACAATTGCTTTATCATTTCCAGACATAGTAAAGAGGCCCCATTTATCATCAATAAATAAATAAATTCAAACACAATTATTACAGAAAAGACTTCAACTTCCATTCTTTAGCAGTAACTTAGACCTTAAGAGTAAAGCTGGTTTAAGCTAATAAAAGAAAACCACATCACCCTAGCCTGTCTTGCGAGGTGGAAATGGAGTATGGCACATTAAAGCTGGTTTAAAGCTAATAAAAGAAAACCACATCACCCTAGCCTGTCTTGCGAGGTGGAAATGGAGTATGGCACAGAACTTCTATGTGGATGCACTAGGCCAGGAACTGTTAATTTGCTAAAGTGTTACCTTTACCACACAGAATGGCATGTGACTCTGCCTAAGAGCTGATAATGGGGACAGACTGTGATTGGTCTAAGCCTCGGTCTAAGTATTGATGAAAAAGAGATGCTTTGCACTTGTCAAAAGCCAATCCTGTGTCTCCATGCTCAAAGGAAGAGAACCTAGAATTTATTTTTTGGGTCAAGGAAACAAGCAAAACCTCATGACAGAGAGATTACGGGAAAAGCTTCTCACTGGGTAACACCTTGTTTAGAAGATGTAAAAGGTAAAGAATAGCAAAGGGAAATACTTTATTAATGCCTGAAATAGATATAGTCATACCACGATGGCCAGATAAAGTGTGAGCAAATGCACCCGAAGAAATATCACAAAGACGAACTTGAACATCTTCAGTTCCAGCAGCAATCAACATGTGTGATGTTGCCACGGGAGACATGGCAGTCTTGTGCACTTTTCCAGGCATTTTGAAATTAACAGCCACCTTAAAACAAATAAGGAAATTCAAATTTAGGCTAGAAATTTATTCAATAAAAGAAAAGAACAAGCTGAAAATCTGCACTTTGGTGGAGTATAATAAGATGATCAGAAAGCTATGATACCTGAGTAGTGTTAGTATCCCAAACATTAATGTAATGATCATATGAGCCCGTGATGAAAAGCCCAGTGTCAATTGGATACCAGATGGCTGTGGAAATGGCATACTTGTGCCCCTGTTCGTGTTGCTTGTCAACCACAACTATGGGCTTATGCTTTGCAATCAGACCACTTCCGTCATAATCAGTTGCACGTTGGACGTCATAAACAGCAACTGATGCATCCGAAGCAGAGGATAACAGATATCGCCCCTCTGTCAAATCAACCTGATTTTGTGATCACAATAAATGGACACAAAGATATTTTAAACAATAATGCAACTTCCATTGCACACATCTGAACCAGATAATCTTGCCAACGTTACCTAACATAAATAAAGATGTATGAAGAAATTTATTTTATTTTTTAAAAAGTCAAACTAGTTTCATGTACTAGTCTAACAACTACAACCTTAATTTCCCTGATGAGTATGTAACCAAGTGCATAAACTGAATTTAATTTTCCTGATGGATACGTAACCAAATGCATGGTCTGAATTTTTTGAGAACAGATTACTGTGTTCAATTTGGACCAGGATTACCAGGTCTTGAGTCCAGTTTTTTCCTAGTAAACACTTGTCAGAATTACCACTCCAGAAGTGACTCACAGTTCATTTTCCAATTCTATGAGGTCATCATTATTTCCACAAAGCACATACATCTAACTTTTTGCATTTAGAAATTGTAAATTTTTCCATCTCGCTTATCTTCAGTATAAGGTATGAAGATGCAATTGATACGATGCATGTAATGCACGCAATAAGGCAACTAAAATATAAGGGAGTTGATGAAAAATAGAGATACTAGGAGATGGCAAGGCATCGTGTTCCATGATGCTTAATATTAAATTTTATGCTTTTCTTCTAAAATATGTTTATACTTGGACCAGGACCACTTCATCCTATTTGCTGTGATTTTTACTTCGAGCCAAGATCAACCAACTACACCTCAATCCAAAAATATTTAGGGTCGATTATATAAATCACCAGTCTCCATTCCTCTCTCTTCAGTCTCATCTAGGTGTGTGCTCTTGTTGTCAAAATTTCTTAAGAACTAAAAGCCACTCACATATGAACTACATGGAGAGTAGCCATGGGTATGAAATTGCGCTGATTGATTCGTCCTCATTTCGATATGCAATAAAAGGCAACCTGCTGCACTAAGCTCTAGTTATGTGTGGGTCTAGGAAAGGGTAGGGCCACATTTGAGTCTATTTTGGCGCGGTCTTACCTTGCATTTCTGCTAGACACCGTTTCCACTGTTAAACCCATGACTACTATGTAACGCAATAGAAAGGGTATGAAATTGATATTGCAAATAAACTTGCCTAATTAGGAAAAACTACCTTGAAGGTCTCACACTTTTTCGTACAGATGACTTTGTGATGATCCTACTTGTTTATTACAAAGAATAATTTAATGTATCTGTTTCAAGTTATATTCAAATCCTTTAAGTTACTCAAATTTATACTTTGATTAACACTTTCTCTACTAACCTACTTTTCGACCATTACTTTACTACTTTCTTCCACTATCTCAAAATGCATATTTTAAAATTCATACCCAGTCAAACACCAGCTAACAGATTGAACCAGAGGGATTAAGCAAAAGCTACTCCATATACATGGACCTTCTCAGTTCTCACAAAATCACTCTTAGCTATAAAGCATGTAAGAAAGAAATAGCACATTTACATTAGAGGACTTCCAACCCAGTTGCACAGAAGGATGTGTTTGTAATGTAATCGGTGCAAGCAGCCTAGCAATACATATACAGTTGAAATTCCTTACAGTATAAATCATAATAATTCCGAACCCATTGTCAACAAAGAAATAGTGAGTATAATATTATACTAACTTCAAATCCTATATCCATCTTAGCTCAGCGTCAAGGACGAATTGTATTAAGGAATGCAATGGGTACGAGCAGCCAAAATATAAATACCTACACTATTTGAAAAATTTCTTGAGGTACGTACTTACCCTATGTCCCAAAACATTGTCAGCAAAGAAATATTACAAAAAAAAAAAGGTATGTGCTCTACTCTGCACCGACCAGCTTCAATTGTAGATCGAGAAATGGGGAAAGTGACCTGTAGGGAGTTGACGGAGCCACGGTGAGGAGAAATGATATCTTTGTAGTTGGAGAGTTGAAGAGAAGAGACTCGAGACGACTTAATACAATTGCTGAATAAATTAGGGCGAAGCTTCCCAAATTCTCGGTCTGCAATCTCCTTCCACATCTTCCTCGCATCCTTCCCAAACAATTTACTCTTCCCCTATATTCCCAATCTCAGCTGCTACAATTTGGATCACACCAATATCTATCTTTATATAATCAGCTCTGATTCAAAAGATTTTTGTTATCAATAGTATGATCTAGTGATGGAACCAATCTTGGCCTTTGTTGTTTCTTCTGAACATTTCCTCAAACAGTTGGTAGGTTTATCTTCTTCTTCTTTTCTGGTTTTGCCCCCTTTTGCAGAAGTGAGTAGCCCTAGCGCCTGGTAACGAATAGCCTAAAGAGAGAAATGAATGGATAAGTATAATACCAGAAAGGCCAAATGATGCCAATATGTCTACGTGGATTTTCGATGACTATTCAACGCGTGACAGGCAAACTATTGACTTTTTCGTTTTTTTCCTTTTGTGTGATAAAAGAATAAAAGAAGAAAGGCCAGGATTACATAGAAAAGCATAGAAAAAAGAATTCTTATTAATTTGGTGTATTGGTAGAAAATAAATATGATACGTGGAATAATGCGTAGCTGACAAGGCATGATACGTGAATCACTAAGAAGGTGATAGCTGGAAGATGCATAAGATACAAGAGGCACAAGCAAATACTCACGGAACAAAGGAATGCAGTTGCTCGAGTCTAAATCATTCCGTAAATATGGGCAGAATAAATCAAGACAATAAAAAGGGAAAGATTCAAGAACCTCCAATTAATGAGGAATAAGAATTGGAACTATACACAAACAGTTACAATTGTCCATTATAACGGATCATTAGTGTCATAATGATTCGGTCATCAAAGGGAGGAAACATTATATTTGTAACTCCTATAAAACGAAAGAGAATTTCATTTGTAAGGATCATCTGAGAATATATTGGAGTATATTCACTTTATTTTTCTGCTATCTTGCCTTTGCAATCAATTTTTTCTTTACTCATTTTTGTCTTTTCCTTTCATATAATTGAGAAAGTACGAAATTTCTTGATTATCAGTAACCCGAGTTCTTCTAAAAATATGCTTTGACCTAAATACAGATTTTTGGTTAAACAAATTGGTTCTGTTACCGGAAACCTGATAATCTTTTTACTTTCCAAATTCATTTTTCTGTCAAACAATCATGTCGAATGCCAACGACAACAACCAACAAGACCAACTGAACCAACAAAATCAACAAGAAGATGGAACCCCTATCCATTCACCCCAAAATTCTCCTCAACACTCCCGAGACGGTTCGCCTGACAGATCAACATCACATATGAATAATCAACAAGGGGACGATCAAACTACTGAAGATGCATTGAAACAACTAATTGCGGAACACTTCAACAGTACTCTTCAAGCTTTCATTAGTGGATTACCAACTGTACCACCAACTCCACCTCCAAACAACACTGCAACCATAAAGAGCCCATGCTTTTGATTTGCCAAGAACTCCCAACGAATCTTGCGATGGAAGGTTAGGTACCGCAAATAATTTTGTTTTACAAAGCTTAGTACTAACTTTGCAGAAACAACTCAAGGATCAGAACGATCGCATAGAGAAAATAAATGGTGTGCCACCCATGATTAAAGGAGTTGGTATTAATAAGTATTCTCAACGGCCTTGCAATACAAGTGGCGCTCTCTTGCTGATTTTGAAAAATTTTAAGATTCCCGATATTACAAAGTATGACGGGACAACCGACTCACGAGATCATGTAACTGCATTTACAAATAGCATGAAAGGAAATGACTTGACCAAGCAAGAAATTGAGTCAGTGCTGGTCAAAAATTTGGTAAAACACTCACAAAAGGAGCACTAACATGGTAGTCTCTTTTACCAAAAAATTATTTTGATTCTTTTGCTGAGCTTGTAGATTCATTTATAAAAGCACACTCAGGAGCTCAAAAAGTTGAAAAAATGATGGAAGACATCTTCAAAATAAAACAAGGATATACGGAGCTACTCAGGGAACTTGTGGATAGATTCCAGCGTGAAAGTATGACGTTACCACATGTACCTGATAATTGGGCAGCCATGACGTTTGCAAGTAACCTAAATAAAAAAAAGCTCAGAAGTCATGAGGAGACTCAAAGAAAGCCTATAAGAATTCCCTACTACAACTTGGAATGATGTTTATAACATGTATAACACGAAGTTGTGGACAGAAGAAAATACTATCACTGAGTCGTGAGAGATAAAAGAGCAAGCTCGAGGCGACCAGAAACGGAAAAGGTCCGGTAAGAGCAAGTACGAGCCCTATATAGAACCAGTAGGATGTGATTCATGTTTTAAACAAGAGGTATAGTTCTAGACCAAGAAACAGGGGTGCGGGTTCATCATCTAGGTTTGGAAAGGAGCGAGATGCGCGGGATAGTAGTACAAAGGCAAAGATTGGTGATTCCAATTTCAATGTTAGCACTTCTAAGCTAGTAGCTATTTTAAGAAGTATGGGGATAAGGTGTGTTAGCTAAAATAGATGAGATCAAACCCTAGCAGAAGAAACCCATATTTCTGGTGCGAGTTTCATAATGATCAGGGTCACAAAACAGCAGAGTGCATATTGCTACAGGGTGAAGTAGAGCACTTGTTAAAACAAGGTTATTTAACTGATTTGTTTAGTGAAAAGTGTAAACAAGCATATATGAAGAATATACAGGAGCCACCAAAACCTCTGTCACCAAAAAGAACGGTTAATGTGATAAGTAGAGGAGAGGATGTCAACGGTGTAACATATATGACTGCAAAAAAGATGTTAATAATCATAGTTACAGACGGAAAGCGAATTCGCCAAGTTTTGGAAGAAGACTGCATAATGTTTGATGATGCAAATGCAGATGGCGTGATGATCTCACACAATGATGCACTGGTAGTATCTTTACTTGTACATGATACTAATGTGAAACGCGTTTTGACTAATCCAGGTAGCTCTGTAAATATCAATCTTTTAAGAGTTGTAAATGAGATGTAAGCTGATGATAAATATCAACCTTCTCTATGTATTATGGTTATGTGACTTGCCGGGTATTTGGTTTTGGGCCCGGGAGAGTTTTAAAGTGACATAGGACACATAGTCCTTAAGTTGAAGGTTTAAGTTGAAAGAGTTTACCGTAGTTTGACTTTTATGTAGACGATTTCGGAATGGACTTTTGACAGTTCCAATAGCTCCATATGGTGATTTTGGTAATAGAAGAGGGTCCGAACGTTGATTTAGAGATTACGTAGGTTGTTTTAATGTGAATTGGCAAAAGTTAGGAAGTTAAAGGTTTGGAAGATTGGAAAGTTTGATCAGGAGTTGACTTTATTGATATCGGGGTCTAATTTCGATTCCGGAAGTTTGAATAGGTCCGTCATGTCATTTATGACTTGTTGTGGAAAATTTGAAGTCAATCGGAGTTGTTTTGGTATGCATCGACATTTGTTCTGAAATTCGAAAGTTCAATCGATGCACGATTCATGGTTCTACTATTCTTTGATGTGATTTGAAGCTTCAAGCGTGTACGTATGATGCTTTAGGACTTTTTGATATATTTGGTTGAGGTCCCGGGTGCCTCGGATGTAATTCAGACCATGTTTGGTGCATTTTGGAACCTTGAGGACTGCTAAATCTGCTGCTATTATTTCCTTGTACGCGATCGCGAGTGGGTATTAGTGATCGTGAAGGGCTGTTTGGTAAGATGGTGAAAGTGTTCTATGATCGCAAGAAGGGTCACACCATTGCAATATTTGAAAAGTTAGTAAATCACGAACGTGTGTCAGTGGTCACGTCCACGAAAAAGGAATAAGAGGCTAGCTAGTGCATTCACTTCTGCATTTTCTTCCCTCGGGATATGAGTAACTAACCACTCCTAAAATCTAGTTAAAAGAGCCTAGACCTTTACTACGTGTTTTTGCATGCGCTCCTCTTTTGGTTTCGAAGATCCCATAGACCTGATTTACCACCTACTAGGAATAATTGATTTCTATGACCTCGAAGTCTAGTCCTAGGGCCAGTTCGAGTACTGCATTCAAAGCTTCATATTCTACTGCGTTATTAGTTAAAAGGACCTTTTTATGGCATGCTTAGGGTTTCTCCTGAAGGCATGGTTAATACTATGTCAAGACCGGACCCCTTTACGTTGGAAGCTCTGTCCGTAAATAAGGTCCAAACCTCCGATGTCGATGCTGACACAGCAGTAATTCTGGACTAAATCGGCCACAAAGTCGGACAAAACTTGCAACTTAATTATAGTGCTAGGTTTATACTCTATGTCAAATTCACTCGTTTTGATGGCCCATTGGGCCAATCTACCCGAGAGTTCGGGCTTTTAAAGGATATTTTACTAGGGAAAGGTGTCACTATAGCTATCGGGTGACATTGTCACCCCTCCCTTTTTTCACCTTACTAACCCTCTTAGAAATAATAAAAATATTTTGTGAAGTTTAAAAGAGTTTTCAATTTGAAAAGTGACAAAATGTTGTGTTTCAAAGGATTTTTCAAAGTCGCCACCTGACATTTGATTTCGGTGTGCTAGGTCACCATTTTTTTTAAAATAACAATTTCCTTTCAAAACACATTTGAACCAGTATGCACCAGAGAGTATAGATAAGGGAGTTCATTTGACTTGGGAAGAAGGTGTTAGGCATTCCCCGAGTGCCGTGAAATCCACGGTTGCGTACATGATCTAGTTGGCTTTTGAGATATTCAAATTGAGGTAAGAAACACACAAAAAGAAAGTAAACACAAAAGAGGCTTGAGGTCGTCCCCTCCTAATTAAAAAATAAAAATGAAAATAAATAGAAGTACTATGAGATCTACTTGCGGCCTCCAAATACAAATACTTCAGGGCATACCCCGGATATAATAAATAAAAACTTCGCGGGGAATTCCCCAGATAATAAACTAAAAGAAACGACCTCTGGCCTCAATTAAAAATAAATAAATAAAGCCTATGCTTTGCCTACCCAAGTAAGGTCGGCCTAAGCATGCTACCAGCGAACGTTGTAACAAAATAAGCAAATAAAAGAAAAAATATTCTAAATCATGCACAAATTCTCTTAGCTTTTTATTTTATGTATTTGGCCAAACTCAATTCCTAAGGCATGTAACAATTTAATCACTAATGAGCTCGGCCTTTCCCAACATAAAAATTGTTTGGGGTAACCACGTTTTAAAGTGGTATTTACTTTTTATCTAGCATTTTTAATGCTTAGCAATAGTAGCCACTAGTCTATTAAAATTAATATGAAAAGATTGTGTCACCCTTTCTTCTATCTCTAATGCATAAAAATTGTGTTGGTTGTCTCAAGCCCCACCACCATCACCGGTTTCTCCTCCGCCGTCACCATTCTAATTGCTCAATTGACTGAATTTCAAACTTTTCAAACTTGACATGGTTTTAATTGGCTGTAAGGGAATTTATTCTAACTAAGTAATTTCAAGCTCTAAGAATGATGAAAAAGAACAGAAACCTTTTGATCCCATCTATGTGATTTTTGTCGTCTTATGGTGGCGTACCAGAAATGACAAGTGGCTATGAATTACTCATACGTATGTTGGTTGAATTTTGGTATGAAAATTAGTACCAAAGTTACGGTCAATCACCGGTTAAGGACAATAGATCCTAAACATAGGCTAAGAAGCCCAAAAGTTAAGGATAATAGGTCCTGAACTTAGGCTAAGAAACCCGAAAGTTAAGGATAGACAGTTCTTAACTTACAGTCACAAGTTCAAAAGTTAAGGACAATATGTCCTTAACTTTGATTTCCAAGTTCAAAAGTTAAGGACAATAGGTCCTTAACTTTGATTACCAAGTTCAAAAGTTAAGGACAGACAGTCTTTAACTTACAGTTACACATTCAAAAGCTAAAGTTAAGGACAATAAGTGATTAACTTTGACTTACAAGTTCAAAAGTTAAGGACAAACAGTCCTTAACTTACAATTACATATTCAAAAGTTAAGGACAAACAAGTTCAAATAGGTCCTTAACTTTGACTTACAAGTTCAAAAGCTAAGGACGCTTGGTCGTGAAGTTTGAGTTCCAAGTTCAGAAGTTAAGAACATGTAATCTTGATGTCCTGAACTTGGAGTTCCAATTCAAACGTTAAGGACATGTAGTTCTGAAGTCCTGAACTTGGAGTTACAGGTTAAAAAGTTAAGGACATATAGTCTTGAAGTCTTGAACTTAGAGTTTCAAGTTCAAAAGTTAAGGACATGTAGTCCTGAAGTCCTGAAGTTAAGGACATGAGCATAAGGGTATTTCGTCCGAGCAATTAAAGTTTATTAAACCAGTGGCTAAAACTAAAGACATTTAAAACACTGGTTTTAAAATAAAGACATGAGTTGTTAATGGCTATTTGTGCACATCACCCCTGACCAACTCCCACGGCCCGACAACCCTTCAAATTAATTTCATATTCAACAAGTTCTGTCACCAAAACAAAGTATCCAAGAGATAAACATCCAAGGCACTTAAGGGAGACAAGAGTTAAAGAAAGTTGAAAAGCCAGCAACACTGAATCTGAGCCATTAGATGAGCCATTAAAAGACTTGTTACTGAGCCATTAGATGAGCAATTGAAGGACTTCTTATTTCCATACAATTAACCACGTGACCCTAGCTGACTTTGCTCCTTTTAAACTCTTATATCATGACATCAAGAATATAGCCATTGAGACAAAGTAGCCAGGTACATGATAAGTTTCAAAAGTGACACAAATTTTGCACCAGACGAGTAACATCAAAACAGAGTTCATAAGATTCCCAACATCATGTGCGATGCATTTGAAAATTTTCAAAATCAACAGCATAAGCAATTTAGCCACAATAAGATTACCATAACTTTTAAGAACCAAGAAAAGAGAGGTCATTCGTTCAAACATAAATCAAATAACAGAGATGCCACCTATCACAACCTAAACTCAATAAGATAAGAATATTTCAACACATGGTTGTTTGAAAAGAAGAAAGACCCGATGCCCTACTACTCAAATTCAGCACGGAAGAAAGAAAATAGAGCACTTCTCCAATTATTCAAACACAATGTTAAGGTTAAGGATCCTACTACATGCCAAGAACCATAAACCAAGATGAAAATAATATGTCATATCACTTCATTTAAAATTGAACATTCGACCCATTTGAAAGAACACTACTTCAATATTAAATAGACTACGAGCTGGATTAAGCCCATAGAAAAATTGATGAACTCACTCTAATTAAGAGACTACACCGAATCTCATAAAGAAAACCATCAATCATACACTACTAAATCAAACGAAAGAGGTAACTTGAGAACATGCTAATTACTTTCGATACAAATTGATGGATCAAAGCAGTGGTAAAGCAAATTTATGGAAATACAATGATTCCATCTTGCTTTAAAAGTCTATGAAGTTATTGAAAAACCTATCTGTGTTTTGAAATTCAGACCAAAAAAGGAATCTTAAACCAATATGCTGTCATTTTCTTAATGAGTTAGCTTCAAACGTTCAACACGAATCCGACACCATAGCTATATAAAATTGCAAACCAGAACACCCCTTTAAGCTCATTTTGACTAAAAAAAAAACAGCACAAAAGATTTTGAAGCAAGAACAAACCAATTGACACGATCAGTAGGAACTACTACTACTACATTAGCTAGCTAGTCTGGATACTTAATCTCTCGGATCGAACCGATATCAAGTAGGCGAGTTACCTCTTATTTGATAAATTTATCCGTGGCCTATGCAATAGGGCGTTTATTTTGTCTTACCAGAGGGATGTTGGGATCCAAGCTTAGCTTGTGTACGGCCACTTCCATTAGGATACCTATCATATGCGTAGGCGACCACGCAAAATAATCGGCATTACATTTAAGAAATATAATAAAGCCAAATCTAAGCTCGGGGTGTAGTCCTGCCCCTAATTAGTGGAATTTCCTCTCCAGGAATTTTTTGAAACAATGCAACATGGTCGAGTTCTTCCGTTGTGGATTTTGTTACATCCGTTTCTCCGGTACCTGGAAGTATCTAGGCATCTGATAAGATTTCGACGCTTCTCCCTATTGGTTAACTTCACTTGATTCGGGAGCAAGTTCCGGTTCATGTAACTGCTATGTTGCATTCTCTTTCCCCTTGCTACTAGAGATTGAAATCACATTCATTTCCCTTGTCGTCGGTTGGTCCCTCCTTATCTGCTTGATTCCTTCAGGTGACAGATATTTCAGCAACTAATGATACATCGATGGTACGACTGTAGTTTCGTGCAACCACGATCTTCTCAGGATAATATTATAACCCATATCACTGTCCACCATTTCAAAAATAGTCGTCTTCATCACCCCTTCAGTGTTCGTGGGCAGCATGATCTCTCCTTGGGTTGTAATGTTTGAGAGGTTGAAATCGGCATGGAGTTTTGTGGCTTGAATGATTCTTCAAGTAAACTTATCTTGCTCCAATACCCTTCATTGAATGATATTGGTCAAATTCCCTAGATCCACTAGAACACATTTGATTTTAAAGTCTAATACATTTAAAGAAACAAGGCATCGTTGTGTGGTAACAACAACTCATTTGTGTCTTCCTCTGTGAAAGTCATGTCATCTTCAACAACTTCCCGGAGCCTCTTACCATGGGTTATTGATACCTTTGTCTTTTTGGTTGCCAAGAAGGTGACCCCGTTGATCTCGTTTCCAAGGAATATCATGTTGATCGTCTCGCGTAGGGGATCTTCTCCTGCTTTCGAAGGCCCCATGCTGTCATGGTTGCGGTCATAGTTGTTCTTGGCCTGGTCACTTAAGAATTCTTTGAGATGCCTATTCTTCAATAGTGTCGCCACCTCATCCCACAAATGTCGGCAGTCTCTAGTCAGATGGTCATCGGTCCCGTGGTATTTACACCACAAGTTGGGATCACTTTGATTGGGATCAGATCTCATCAGCTTCAGGAACCATGCTTCTTTGATGTTTCTCATAGCTGATACCAACTCCACTACACTGACATTGAAATTGTATTCTGATAGCCTGGGATAGGAAAAATTCCGTTTACCTGGCGTTTTTTTGTCCTGCAATGGCGTGTTGATCGGATCGCGATTAGTCCTTCTATCGTTGGCGAACCTATCTACTGACCGGAATCCTCTACCGCGTATTTTGGTTCATTCGTAAGGCAAAAACTAGTCCCTCGAAGATCGTTTATCTGTGTTGAAATTATTTTTTAATTTTTCTTTATTCTTGTCCCATCCTTTTGCCGACTACTAGAAGCCTGCCTAATCATCTTCGATATTTATCTTCGACTCGTATCAATTGTGAACATCCATAAGTTGTCTCTTAGAATTTAAGTAAACTTTCCTTCAGTTTCCAGGAAGCATCTGAATTTCTTGGATTCAACCTTTTGGTGAATACCTCAGCTGACCATTCTTCCGAAACAGCTGGGAGAAACATCCTCTCCTTTTGAATTTGGTGACAAACTCCCGCAGCAACTCGGATTCTCCTTGTGCAATTTTGAATATGTCGACCTTTTAGGTCTGCACCTTTCTGGCCCCGGCATGATCCTTAATAAAAAGGTTCACGAGCATCCCAAAAGAATCTATGGAGTTCTTGGGAACAATGAATACCGTGTCAGTCACTCAAAATTTGTTTAGAAAAATGAATTCAATTTCGTGGGGAGCTAAATCATTCCCCTTCACTACTGTTGTATAGATGTTAATATTCTCCCGAGGGTCTGAATTTCCATTATACTTCGGCACGCCGTCCATTTTAAATTGCTTTGGTATTAATTTTGGTGGTGCGTTGGGTTTCTATGACTGCTGAGTATACTTCTTTGAGTCCGGCCTTTTCAGCACCGGTGGTGCGCCCGGGCTTTTGTCCATGTGGGCGTTCACTTCCCTTATAAATTCTAAGAGTTCTCTTTTAAAGGGACCGTTCTCGTTGTTGGGGATGGATCAGCTCCCCCCGGCCTATCGAAGATGGCCTCGCCCCTTGGGGTGTTGTTGTCGACCCTATGTGTTGTTTGATTAGTGGGAGCATCGGAAGGAACTAGACCTTATCCATTCATGTTATTGGAAGCACCCGATAATGCCTACTTCAACTCCGTCATAACCTTATCCTACTGTATGAGGTAGATTAGAATGATCATTTGTTTCTCTTGTAGGATCCTTACCGCATCACCAATGTGTTCTTCTTCAGCATCATTGGGAGTCACCTCCCGAATATGTCGGGGGTACAGTCTGTCGTGGACCGGCAAGACATCGTTCCCCTCATTGCGGGTGTCACTAACTTAATCCTCGTGAGGAAGTTGATCTCCTTGAGCCTCAAGATTGTGCGTGTTGTTAACACCATTATTTGCTATTTTTGTGATTTTTGTTTGGACAAATAATCAAAACACGTTAGTAAAAAAGGGAGGGATCAAGTTAATTACATAACTGTCTAAGCTCCACAGTGGGCACAAAACTATTTACCCGTAAAATGATACAGTTGAATTTATACATAGTTTCTAGACAAGTGAATTAATTCGATCCTGAAATAATAAAAAAATTGAAGAAATATGTAATACTTAGCCTTGATATGTAGACGTAATATCACAAACAGTGATTCCTAGAGCAAACCTTGCGGGCACGACAGTGATGAAAATAAGGAACAAGAAAATAAAGTCTGTGCAAAACTTTGGATCGATTATAGAATGAGTTTTCCAGAGAATTCCCTCTCCTTACAATGATAACAGAGTTCACTATTTATAGTTGTACTTAAGGAATAAGGTCCTAGGATCTTGTCCTTCTTTAATGTCAGTTATGAGGACCGTTGAAGAATGTGTAACGGTGAGCATAAATGACAAGTTCTATGTAATGGGCAACACACTAAATATTGTGGAATATTCTCCATTAAATACTACCCGGCGGATGGTATTTATTACATCTTTACGAGTGTCATTCTTTCTGGTGAAAAACAAGATAATTGCCTTGGTTTCTAACTATTCCCCACTTTAGATTCCATGTGTCACTCTCTTAAACAGACACCTAGCATATCATGTTTTATCCTATGAAATATTTATTTTGTATTTGTGTCACATTAGTTTAGGTTTGTTTTTATAAAGGTTGTAGATTCCCATTTAAATTCTACCATCAAATCTAAGAATTACGTATAAAAATATAAATTCACAACTTAATATCAAATTTTAGATAAACTTTAAAATATAACTATTTGTGAAGCGTTACTATGTTAAATCAATAATCATAAAAAACTGTTCAAGAGGATTAAAGAAATCTGGAAAATAGTAGAGAATCAGAAATATTAAGAGTCTACAAGTTTCTTGTGTGTCCTTAAGGAATTTTAACCCCCTCACACGTTGCCAAGGTAATGGATTAAATCCTCCCAGGATAAAACAGAATAAACTTTCCTGCAACAGTGATAATAAAAACTGCAGGATACCAACGAACTCAAAGAACGGAGCAAAATCACACTTATAAATTTGAGAGATAGAGACTGCGAATTAGGATGCAGTATATTCAGAAAGAAAGAAGTTCTGGAGTATTTTTCGTGTGTAAAAAATAGAGCCATGAATCAGAATCTATAGGCAATTATCAGAAGAGGTGTCTGGAAAAGGTGCCTTTTCAGAGGAATCGCTGCCTGTCGCGGTTCTACCGCGGTCGCGGCAGAACCGCTGTCAGAGAGGCTCTCTGAGTCGCGGTAATACCGCGGCCAGAGAGGCTTTCTGAACCTTCAGCAGGGTTCTGACGTATTTTCAGTAGGGATTGGGCATTTAATTAATTATTAAATAATTAAATAAATTTTGTCCAAAAAATAATCTTATCGATCGATCATTTTCCAAATCCAAATCCAAATCCAAAGCCAAAGCCAAAGTCAACGCCGAGCCGAGCCGAGCGAGCGAGCGACGACGGCACAAGTGTTCATTCTCTTCAACACCTTTTAAGAGCTTTAAGAAGTGGTTCTATATATAAGCACACAAATGTGGTTGTCCCTCACCAATGAGGGACAAAGTGCAAGACAAAAGTTTACTTCTTCAAATTTCATTTTTCCTCCATTTTATTTTCCTCCATTTCCAATTCACACTTCTTCTACTTTAAAGCCCAATGGCTTAAAGTCCAACAATTCCCCAAATGAATATGAATGGTTGTATCAAGAAAGATCATAGATGTAAGCTATGCGATTTTGCAAGTTAAGATTAATTGCATCTGGATAAGTAAGCTTCCCTTTGAATTTTCCGTAGTGAACATATGTCGGATATACTCGGTCAATCGGTAGATTTGATATCTTTGAACCGTCGAACTTTAGTGTATACCTAGACAATCATATGTCACATAATCAACCCTTAACCGTCTTTTAGTTCTCATTGTTGTATTCGTTTCAGCCATGAACACCGCCTGGTCTCATAAGTGCATAGAGAATTGACCTTACAGAATTCTCACTGAGGTGGTTTCCACTTCACACTTACATAGGTGATTCCTAAACGTGTAATCCTTTAGATTGACACTATTTGATAAATACCTCATCAAACTTAGGTAATCATTAAAGGACATGTAAAGTTCTATCTTTGTTACTGAACATTGTCTTCATCACGAGAATGGACTAAAGATTTTATTTTGACAATGTTGAACCGGTCAATCACAACTTTGTTTGAGCTCCTTGAACCTAGATATCGGAACATCCAAAATTCTAGGTAGAGTTACTGCCATGTTGACTTGTCCTCGGCCATAGTCCCATTCCCTAAGATGATTTCTCACATCCCTCTCTAGTTAAGCCTTTTGTAAGCGGATCCGTCACATTATCCTTTGATCTTACATAATCAGTAGTGATAATTCCACTAGAAAGTAGTTGTCTAACGGTGTTATGTCTTTGTCGTATATGACGAGACTTTCCGTTGTACATAAAGCTCCCTGCCATCCTATTGTAGCCTCACTATCGCAATGTATGCAAATAGGAGCCAAAGGTTTTGACCAGAATGGAATATCTTCTAAAAAATTCCGAAGCCATTCAACTTCTTCACCGAATTTATCCAACACTATAAACTCTGATTCCATTGTAGAGCGAGCGATACTCGTTTATATGGAAGACTTCCAAGATACTGCTCCTCCACCAACAGTAAACAAATATCCACTTGTGGACTTTGTTTCTGATGAACCGGTTATCCAATTAGCATTACTATATCCTTCAATAACCGCTGGATATTTATTGCAGTGCAAAGCATAGTCTTGAATATCCCATAACTCGTTTCATAGCCACCCAGTGATGCTTGTTGGGATTACTTGTGAATCGACTAATTTTACTTATTGTATAAGCTATTTTTTATAAGATGATGATTGAAGTCAATTGGAGTTCTTGCACTTCTAAATTCCAAGTGTTTGGCATATTTTCAGTATGCTTCTGGCGTATTTTCAGCAGTGATTTGGCATTTACATAATTATTAAACTATTAAATAAATTTTGTCCAATAAATAATCTTATCGATCATTTGACATTGACATTGACATTGACAAAGCCGAGCCGAGCGAGCGATGACGACGGCGCGATGGTTCATTCTCTTCAACTCCTTTTAAGAGTTTTAAGAAGTGATTCTATATATGAACACACAAATGTGGTTGTCCATCACCAATAAGGGACAAGTTGCAAGACAAAAGTTCACTTCTTCAAATTTTTATTTTCCCTCCATTTTCAATTCACACTTGTTCTATTTTAAACTTAAAGTCCAACACTATATAGTAATAGTTATATAATATTTAAAAATAACATAGAGTACATAAAATGTGTTACCCATAAGAAGAGCACTGGAATAAGCGAAATCAGAAAAATGGAGCAAAGTGGTAATAGTATAATGTTAAGAGTTGAATTTATAAAAATACAAACTTGAAACAATAAGGATTAGCTATTAGAAGAAAACTAATATTCTAAACGTGTTCTGATTAATTATTTTCTTTCTTTTTGCATTCAGTTCCAGCAAATGATAATTTCTTATATTTTTAATAAATTATGTTATGTATTATAAAATATTAACTTAATATTAATAATTTTTAGACTTTATAATGCCAATTATCATTTTTTTTCTAGGAGCTATAAGGCCTACCTCTTCATTTTTAAATCTCTAAAAAACCAAAAGAATAAAAAAATTAGGTTATTTGGGAACTATTTGAAAGATCGTAATGAACATCCAAGGGGGAGTGTTATAAATATATTATATTATGGATGTTCATACTCCGTTGTAAATAAGCTTCCTGAAGAAGCTTATCCGTATATGACTCCGTCGTAAATATGTTTATCTATTTAGTACTCTATTGGAAATAAGCCTCCTGAAGAAGCTTATCATTTCGGTACCCGGTTATGGATAAACATTACCTCCGGTAGAAGATTATCCATACCGGGCATAATAAGCTTATCCTTTCAATATCCGGTTATGGATAAATATTACTCTCGGTAGAAGATTATCCATACCGAGTATAATAAGCTTATCCTTTCAATATCCGGTTATGGATTAATATTACTCTTAGTAGAAGATTATCCATACCGAGTATAATAAGCTTATCCTTTCAGTATCCGGTTATGGATAAATATTACTCTCGGTAGAGATTATCCATACTAGGTATAATAAGCTTATCCTTTCAGTATCCGGTTATGGATAAACATTACCCCGAGTAGAAGATTATCCATACCGGATATAATGAACTTATCCATTCAGTACTCCGTTATAGATAAACATTACTCTCAATAGAAGATTATCCATATCTGGTATCGTAGCAGCTTACATAGCAGGTTGTAGTAGCAAGCTTACACAGCAGCTTGCAGTAGCAACTTACACAGCAGCTTCCTTTCTTCTATAAATAGAAGGGTTTTTATTTCATTATGTACATTAGTTTGAATTCGAATAATATATCAGCCTCTCTCTATATCTTGTCTTTACTTTACAGTCTTTATTTTATAACACGTTATCAGGGCCGACCCTCGGCTCAGAAAAAGGGAGAGGAACGAGGTAAGAACTTTCTTTTATTAAATAATGTCAAATCTTTCTAAACTTGAATTTATAGCCCTGGATATATCGGGCAAAAGCTATATGTCTTGGGTGCTTGATGCTGAAATTCATCTTGATGCGATGGGTCTGGCAGACACCATCCGTGATAAAAATCAGGCATCAAACCAAGACCGTGCCAAAGCAATGATATTCCTACGCCATCACCTTGATGAAGGCCTGAAAATGGAATATCTTACTGTTAAAGATCCAGTCATACTGTGGAATAATTTGAAAGATAGATATGACCACCTGAAGATGGTCGTTCTTCCACAGGCACGATATGAATGGACTCATCTAAGGCTACAAGATTTTAAATCTATCAGTGAGTATAATTCTGCTATGTTCAGAATTATTTCCCAACTAAAATTATGTGGTGATAATATTACTGATTATGATATGTTGGAGAAAACTTTCACCACTTTTCATGCCTCGAATATGCTCTTGCAGCAGCAATATCGAGAGATGGGATTTAAAAGGTATTCTGAACTTATCTCACATCTTCTTATAGCCGAATAACATAATGGGCTATTAATGAAAAATCATGAAAGTCGACCTACTGGTTCTTGTCCATTCCCTAAAGTGAATGAGATGAACTTCCACCAATCCAAACGTGGAAGAGGTTGTGGCCCCAGTCGTGGTCATGGCCGTGGTCGGGGAAGAAATCCCAATCATGGTAATAATAATGCACCAAAGAACCCTCCTCGCCACCAGCAGTGGAAAAGGAAGGAACAAAAGCATGAAGCGGTGCAAGCACCAAATGCAGAAAGTGCATGTTGTAGATGTGGAGGAAAAGGGCACTGGTCACGTACTTGTCGTACGCCAAAGCACATGGTTGAGCTTTATCAAGCCTCCTTGAAAAAGATAGAGAAAAATGTTGAAGCAAATTTTATCTCTGAAGATAATTTTGACTTCATGCATTTAGATGTACCTGATTACTTTGCACTCCCAGAAAGAGAAGCAAGTCATGTAATCGGCAGTGAATATGTAGAAATATAAATATTTTGATTTTTGTTGTTTGAAATAAGTAGTATGGTTATGTAATTGTACATAAATAAAAGTTACGATTTGATAATGATGTTTACTATAATATATCTTATTTATGTTATTTTGAAGAATATGGATATTATTATTAGATCAACTTAAACTCTAGCAGAGTTTGCAATAAATATACAACTACCAGAAGTAGTTATTTTCGTATATCTTATTGTAATTATATTTTATTAACCACCAGAAGTGGTATATGTCTATGATCACCAGAAGTGATAATTTAGACTTTCTATGGTTACAATTGAAGATAAGATACATAAATATTCTCTACACGCCTCGATTTGCTCCTGAAGTACTAAATATTTTAAAAGAGGTTGTGGCATCACAATTTATTGTGATTAATGCACGTTCAGATAATCATGTTCGATTTTCCTGAATGATGAGAACTTTTGATAATAATAATCCATTCCCTGAAGTGAATGTGGCAATATTAATAAATTTGGTAAATATGAACGCGTTTTTGATGTAAATATATTTACCTCCAGAAGAGGTAATATAATTGAGAGAATATATATTCAATATTTCGTATTTTAAATCTGCTCCTGAAGAAGTAATACAATTGGAATTGCCTCCTGAAGTAGGAAAATATTATGAATAGGAGTTTTCTTGTGCTTAAACAATTGTTTACTTGGTTGTGATTTTCTCTTATGGTACCAGAAGCATCAGAGCAATATTTGATAGTACAAATGTATCAACAACTCCTGTAAGAGCTAATTGTTTGCCTAGAAGACACGTGACAACCGTAGTGTCCGATAAATATTAGATTGTGGATAATAATTGAAGGCTCTCGAAGAGATTATTTACAATATGTCATTCATATTATATGATTGTGGTCAAAACATAGGTTGTAGTAAACCCGAAGTTTACTAAAATAAATGGCTATCATATTAAGATTATAAATGATTGAAAGATTGAAAAATCTTCTTTTTTCCACAATCATAGAGGGTAAAATAATATGTATATCAGAAGTTACCCGCCTTATTCTTCGATTTGTACTTCATCATGTATCACGATAAACCAGAAGTTTACTAATAGAAAAATAGCCATAGTAAATCAGAAGTTTACTAATATGTCATAGTAAACCAGAAGTTTACTAAGAGATAGCACATGTCATGATAAACTTGAAGTTTTCATTTGTCATTTTTAAATGAGCTATTTGGGAATTTAGATAAGCATATACTGAAGAACTAGAAGATTCTTCAAGAAATCTCTTGTGTTGCTTGTTCTCATAATAAATTGATTATACCAGCTAAAGTTGGGACTAAGACCCCTAATTCTGAAATATATAAAAGGTGAATACGGGCCCATTCACCTATCATGTGAACCACTTATAGATGCATATATAAGATGGTTACATGTATGTTTCTTGTCAACCTGTAGTTTGGCATTTGAAATTGCTTTTCTCACTTAAGAGCATAATTTTCATATTATGAAATCAAGACAGTTCATCTTGATAATGCTGGTTTATGTACAAACTAGTTTAGTAATGAATACCTCCTATTAATGGCTAAACTATTGTTTATGAGAAAAAGCTTCATGTGTTGGTCTAAGATTTTCTAAATTGCATACATCATCACTTGTATGCATCAGACCAACAAATGATAAGTACTCCCCTCATAATTGGTAGGATCACAAATCAAATATTTTACTATCTTTTGATGTATGGTATATGATTAATTTCTCTACCACAATGCATAAAGATATGTTTCCCAAAGAAGATTGGGGATATATGTTAGTTTTTCTAACATCTGGGAATGGAATAAATAGCTGAAAAATATGCTATATGAATGGAATTATCATGATCCTCACTTAGAAGATAATTCAAGTCAAATGCCAGAAGCATTTTCTGATCCAAAATCAAATATCATATTTCAGCTGCAAATGCTCCTATTAAAATTTAAAGTCCCTGAAGGATAGTGTTTACTGTACGCATGAAGCGCGGTAGACAAATCGGTTCCAAAGGTAACGATCATTGAAAAATGATAAGGAGCTAATGATCAAAATGATCATAATGAGGAGGAAATAAGCTCTAGAAGAGCCCACGGCATAACATTTCATGAAACTCCAGAAGAAGTTGAGGTACCTAAAAAATAAAGAAAGTGATGAGATCTCAACAAGTTATGTCGCTTAGGAACCGATACAAAATGATCGTCGACGATATATTTGATACAATATTGTGCACAATACTGTGAAATATTGTGAGGATCGGACCAGTAGTCCAGACACCTGAAGATGTCATTCCATTTAAATGCGAGTCATAACCTATATGTCTCATTTGATTAAATCTCTATAAAGTTCCCTGAAGGATTTAAAATGCATGAAGCATATAAGTTCAAAGTCTTGGGAAATGTACTCGATCAAATTATAAAGATTTTGTACGGTTTAAATCAATCTGGACGCAAGTGATTTAATCGCCTCAGTGAATATTTGCTTAAAGAGAGTTACATAAATAATGTAATTTGTCCATGTAAAGAAAATGTCATCAGAATTTGTTACACTTGCTGTATACGTTGATGACATAAATCTTGTTGGAACTCCAGAAGAGCTCCAAAGGCAATTGAATATCTTAAAAAGGAATTTTAGATGAAAGATCTTCGAAAAATAAATTTTATCTTGGTCTGCAAATTAAATATTAAGCAGACGAGATCTTTATCCATCAATTTGCCTATACATAAAGGGTCTTTGAATGCTTTTACATGGACAAGCGCACCCAGCGCACCCATTAAGTACATCAATGTGTGTTTAATCACTTGAAGTGAATAAGGATCCGTTCCGACCTCCAGAAGAGGATGAAGAACTCCTTGGTCCTGAAATACTCGATCTCAGTGCAATTGCTATGCACTTATGTATCTTGTTAATGCTAACAATTGTAGTGCAGATCGTATTGGTTATGCAGATACAAGGTTAGAATGCAAAGACTCAAATATTTGAAACAAGGTTTTCATCAAGGGGAGTAAATACGCGATGTACTCTTTTTTCCTTATTAAGTTTTTTTTTCCACAGGGTTTCCCTTATAAGGTTTTTAATGAGGCACCTAGCAATGCGTATTACTAAATATGTGTACTTTTTTCCTTCACTAGGATTTTTCCCACGTGGTTTTTCCTAGTAAGGTTTTAATGAGGCACATTATCTTTTAATGAACATCAAAGGGGGAGTGTTATAACTATATTATATTATGGATGTTCATACTCCGTTGTAAATAAGCTCCCTGAAGAAGCTTATCCGTATATGACTCTGCCGTAAATATGTTTGTCTATTTAGTACTCTATTGGAAATAAGCCTCCTGAAGAAGCTTATCATTTCGGTACCCGGTTATGGATAAACATTACCTCCGGTAGAAAATTATCCATACCGGGTATAATAAGCTTATCCTTTCAATATCCGGTTATGAATAAATATTACTCTCGGTAGAAGATTATCCATACCGAGTATAATAAGCTTATCCTTTCAATATCCGGTTATGGATAAATATTACTCTTAGTAGAAGATTATCCATACCGAGTCTAATAAGCTTATCCTTTCAGTATCCAGTTATGGATAAATATTACTCTCGGTAGAGATTATCCATACTGGGTATAATAAGCTTATCCTTTCAGTATCCGGTTATGGATAAACATTACCCCTAGTAGAAGATTATCCATACCGGATATAATGAACTTATCCATTCAGTACTCCGTTATAGATAAACATTACTCTCAGTAGAAGATTATCTATATCTGGTATTGTAGCAGCTTACACAGCAGCTTGTTGTAGCAGCTTATACAGCAGCTTGCAGTAGCAGCTTACACAGCAGCTTGCAGTAGCAGCTTACACAGCAGCTTCCTTTCTTCTATAAATAGAAGGGTTTTCATTTAATTATGTACATTAGTTTGAATTCGAATAATATATCAGTCTCTCTCTATATCTTGTCTTTACTTTACAGTCTTTATTTTATAACAGTTATTTATTTATTTCATTATTAGGTCGAAGAAATAACAATAATTTTCATAAAATATTTCTATAGAAGTCCTCGAAAATCATAATAACACATCTAAGGATTTCTAATAAATATTTTTTTTAATTGAGCTAGGTAAATATGATCAACATTTACCATTTTAAAGAACTTATACTTATTTAATTATACGATTTTTAAATTTGTGTATTCGATAATATAAGGTACACGCACAAAGCACATACCGTGAGAGCTAAGACTTAGCTAAATACATGCGGGCTGGTTTTTCGATCTAAATTTGGCAAGAGCGGCATTCATAATTAACATTGTAATGAAATGTGAAAACATAACTTTTCTTAATTTGTCAATGTACATAACAGATAACTTAGCCTAGTTATTAAAAATAGAAAAAACAAACACAAAAACTATTGATTTCCTTGAATTTTCAAAAAACATACAATTCAAGTCCGTTGAACACATGCGAAGCTTTAATTTACAACATATTGTTTAACCAGCATTGCTTGGTGCAACTAACGTAGTTTTAAATTTTAATGTACAAACAAGATTTACAAGATTGACTGAATTTCCAGTCCAACTCGATAATACAAGATTTACAAATCAACAAAAGAATTTTTCCACAAAATTAAAAAATAAAAAAAAGTGGAAGAAAAAGAATGCACAAAAAAATATACACTAGCTGCAATTTTGGCCATGTTTCCTAGCAAGCAATTTATCTGTAGTTGGTCCTTCATTTATAGTAACTCTTTTTGCACTCAACTTTCTCACATATTCCTTCAACCTTTTTGGCCTTCTTGTGCTTGGTCTTATCATAGGAATTAAGTACCATCCAATTGAGGTGCACAATATTGCAAAAGACCTTCCATAAATAGCTAGAAAAACCAATATCAATATTATAGCTAATGGCAAATAATAAGCTGGTTTCTTAAAATTTGCCAACTTCAAATTTCTAAAAAATTTCTTCTTCAATATCATTCTCTTTGATTCCATTTTTCGTTCTTGAATTTCACTTGAGGCCTCGTGAGTAGTCTGCTTATCAACAAATTCCGACTTCTTCTTGATCATTTGCTTATCATCATCATCTGTGACGTCGTCACTTGATGTTTGGTTTTTATCCTTCAACTTGACAACAATGGGTTTGACTGAATCTGAATTCGAGAAAACAAAACGAACGAATGAGATATCATCAGATCCCATTTGGGTATAAATCTTTTGTTTCTTGTCTTCAAGATTGGCTAAGAGTGCAGAAAATTTGTCTAGGCCACGGTCTGCATAAGGATTATATTTGTTGTCTTTGGTTCTTGATAATGAAGTTCTCTTTGATCTGTTAGGAGTTGAACATGGGCTTAATGTTTCAATATCATCATCTTCTTCTTTATGATGAAAGTTTCCACAAATACAAGAATTGAACATTTACGGGGAAAATCAGAAAAAAAATACTAAGGGATTAATTAAAGAGATTGGATATGATGTTGTTTAATTTGGTCTGACTTTAATGTTGAGTTGAGATTTTAAGGAAATAGATAGGGTGGCGTAAGCTTATTTATAGAGTTCGTTTGAAAGAATATATCCTAAGAGAAAATAGAATAGTCAAATCAAAAGAGAGGGCTTGAACTTCTTCTTTTTTTCTTTCATATTTTAATGTGGAATATTAATATTTCGTAGAATCTTCTTTGAGGATATTTCCTTTTGACATCAAATTTCTAGGAAAGAGGCAACTGTAGCACGTTTGAGTTAATTTAGTAATATATTTCTGCCAGTTAGAACATTGTAAATAACTTGGAGGAAGGGCTTGAAATTTGAATGGGTCAAAACTCTAACACTAAATCTAATTAACAAAATGAATATTTTAATTAGTGATATGGCAAAGATATATTGAATTGTGATAATGTAAATAGAGAATTACACAATTGAGATGTTTTTATTGGGAGTAAATTTCATAGGCGGTCATTCAACTTTACTTTCATTACCCAAAAATTATTTTTTTTCTTTTGTTGCGTAAAAGTCATTTAACTTTATGTTCATTTCCCAAAAAATTATTTTTCTTTTTTTTTTGTTACACAAAAATCATTTGACTAAGCTCTAGTTATCACAATAATTACTTTGACCAAATTTTACAAATCTTTCACTTGAAAAATCTATTATGCCCTTGATATTATAAATCATCTCATTTATGTAATACTTTCTATATTATATGATATATAATATTCTTTTATCCAAGTATTTTACTTTTAGTTAAACTAACTTAATATTATTTTGTTTATTATTTTTCTAATATATTCGTATATTTAAATTTTTCTTAATGTCAATTTTCAAGTTCAAGATATATAAGTAGCATTATTAAATTTGTCAATAATATTACCGTGAACAAATCTCAAGTCCACGACTCCACATTTTTAAACGTGCTTAATAAAAATATTCTTAATGATCAACCATGCCATACCCATTAATCCAATAAATAAAATATCCATATTTAGCACAATGAACATCAAATTAATACTTTTAAATAAATAATATAAATGATAAAGCTTTAATTTTTTTAATATTAAACATAAATATCTTTGAAACTTTCTTTTAATTTGTATTGACTATAAAAATAACTATCATTTGTTAAACAAATATATTTGTTATTTCAAATAGATATTAAAAACAAATATTTTTTATGGATTTTATATTTAAAATATATTCATACTTAAATATGATTAAACAAATTGAGTGTTGTGAAAAAAATCAAATTTATGGATATATATTATAAAAATAATAAATAAAATAATTTAAAAATATATTATATAGTATATAATATAGAAGGTATTACATAAATGATAGGATGTAAAAATATATTATATAGTATATAATATAAAAGGTATTACATGAATGAGAGGATGTATGGCGTTAATGGCATAATAAACTTTTCAAGTAAAAGTATTATAAAATCTGGTCAAGGTGACTTTTGTGATAAACAGAGGAAAGTAAAATAATTTAGTGTAACAAAAGAAAGAAAAATGACTTTTGGTAATGAACAAAGTTGTATAATTTTTACGTAACAAAAGAACAAAAGTGACTTTTGCGTAATGAACACATAGTTGAACGACCATCCGTAAAATTTACTCTTTTTATTCGTGTATTCCTGCATTTTCATATTGAAATATCTGGGTCAATTTAATACGGCTATTAAGAGAAAAATCGGAGATGTGATGATCATTCATTGGCAATAAACTTATACTTTTGGAGCTATATTATGCTTCATTTTAAAACGTAAACGTTGTATAATAAATGACTCAACTTAATGAAAAGAAATAGAATTCAATATTGTCTCTAGAATTTAAATCGTGACATTATGTAATTTCATTTTACTTCATTAACAATTAGACAGCCCCCTTGAGTACTCCAGAAGGGTTATTATATGCATGGAATTAAAACTCTCGTTCACTTTCTTTTTTGAAAGTTTATGATTTTAGGACCTAATTTATTATTGATAAATTCTAGTTTTCTTTTTAGGTTATCTAGCTAAATGCCTTTAAATCACTAAATTTTCGAAAATTTTATGATTGGAGGGACATGAGTCATGTTCCAAAAGGATGGAATTGTGATAGTCATATTCGTGACAAGTTTGTTGGAAACTAATTTCTAATTAGGGTTTCAGTAGGGAGCAAGTAAACGTAAACATTATTCTACCTTTTGCACTGAAGACTAAAGGCGACAGTTCTGGAAGCTAGCCACTATATACTTAAACCAATTAAGAAAGATACAAAGAAAAATGTTAGGACAAAAATTAAATTTATTCTCATGTTACTAGATCTGTCACTATAGAATATAGTTAAAGAAGAAATGAGATGTCATTTTCTAAAGGAGAAATATATAAATGGTTTTTAAATTGTAAATGGTTTTTAAATTGTCAATAACAAACCTTAAGGGTAGCTCAGCTGGTAAAGGTTTGAGAACAAAGTCCTTCAGGTACCAATTCGAGCTCCCGCAGGGCCACTGGAGGAATTACAAACCAGCCACGTCTCCAGAATCCCGTGGAACTAACCGTGCATCTGCATTGAAACAGCGGGACTCGATGGGTATAACTAGTCGGGTTCGCAAAGTGATGCCTGAAAAATACAGTTAAAAAAAAAATAAAAAAAATTGTCAATAACAATTAAATAGATACCTCAACTAACACCATTACTAATTAGATACTTCTTAGCGATTGAAGTGTGACCTCGTAAAAGTGGATACACTTTTTCTGTTTACTTTTATGTTGCAATAGGTTAATTTTCTAGTAGTGATAGTAGGGGACAAAAGCAGTCAAGCAATGAACTAGAGAAGATTCAACTTTGACCACAACTCTTTCTAATTATATACGTGTGTTATTTTAAAATTCGTTCTTTTATATTCTACACTTGTGATTTATTGAACTCTGAGTGTTCAAGAGGTTTCACTTTAGACGAAAAGAAGTGTTTAATTAGTTATGAAGCTAGTTACCGATATCTATCGGATCGTTGTAGGTAAATTAAAGGAGTTGTCTATGTATTTTGTCTTTTTCTAAGAGTAGTGCACATCCTATACCTAACGTGGTGCCTTGTACTAATTAGAGTGTTGATCAACACAGACACACATCAGCTGTCACAATATTTTTGATTTCTAGAAGAAAAAGAAAACAGAAAAAGATTTATCTACTGAATCTACTGATCACTTCATTTAATTGATTTTATTCCTACGATATTTGAGCAAAGACAAGACTTCCAAGTCTCGCATCTACTCGAACCCGGATTTCCTTTTCGAACTTGCCTATTAAGTTAAAGCACCAAGTCTTGAGATGCTTCAAATTCAGATACTAACAAGTGCAATCTTTACATATTAATTGGTGAATTCGTTCACGCTTATTGCAGTCACGAGAGAAATCAGTAAATCCAAGAAATATATTTTCTAGTAAAAAAGTCGAGATAGAGGAGATAAAATTTTGATGTATATGCATATGAGAGTGTATCTATAAATTGAACGAATCACAAGTGCATTAGATAAAATTTACGGCTTACAGGTGTATATTTCTTAAGCAGACACATAGTAGTGATAAATAATTGATACCGAATATAAACATGTGATCAATGTGTAAATTCCGAAGGTAAAGAGGTCGGGGAAGATAATTGATACCGAATATAAACATGTGATCACTTATATTACTTAGCAAGTGATATGAAATTGCCATGGTTGGTAGGAGGGGATTTCAATGTGATATTACATGAAGATGAGAAAATAGGAGGACTACCAGTACACCCACCTAAATATGAGAATTTTGTATTTTGTGTAAATTCTTGTGGTTTGTTTGAGCAAGGATACAAAGGAAGTCCATTTACATGGTGGAATGGGAGATTCAATGCCACGTGTATATTCAAAAGATTGGATAGTATTTTTGTGAATTTTCCATTTCAGAACATATTGCCAACTATTGAAGTTGAATATCTAAGGATCAAATCATGCACCGTTGTTAATGACATGTGGGGAGAAGGCCATCAATTTTGTCAAGCCTTTTAGGTTCTTGAACTTTTGGACTAAACATGATACATTTATGGATGTAGTAAGGCAAAATTAGGAAGCTGATTTCATAGGGGATCCGTTTTGGAGTTCAAGCAGAAGCTCAGGAGTGTGAATGTAGCACTGTCAAAATGGAGTAGGGAAACATTTGGTAATATCTTCAAGCAGTTGGCTATTTCGAAGGACAATGTTAGGGTAAAAGCGATGTTTGAAGAAGAGCCTTTAATTGAGAACAAGATTGTGCTTCAAAAGGAACAATCTGAATTGAAGAAATACTTGAGTATTGAGGAGCAATATTGGAAGCAAAAAGCTGGGATGACTTGGTTTACTAAAGGAGATTGGAATACAAGTTTCTTTCACAATCATATCAATGTCAAAAGAAAGAAATTACAATTGAAGAGGATCAAAAGTGGAAGTGGGGTATGAATTGAAGACTAGGAGCAGTTGGCTACAACTACAGTGGACTTTTATCAAGGAACAATTCACAAATGAAGGTGATGCATATGACTTTTCCTTGCTCAATAATGTACCTTTGATGGTCACTATGGAACGAATTTGAAACTTAGCGGATTGTCAACAATTGAAGAGGTAAAGATAGTAGTTTTTGAGCTTAGTGGGGAGAGTGCTAGTAGTCCAGATGGATTCACTGGCCTATCTTATCAAATAAGCTGGGAATCTATTGGTGCTGATATACACAACATGGTGCTACACTTCTATGGAGGAGCTGCACTACCTAAATCCATCACTCACACCAAT